>JAAAQI020123729.1:0-15146 GCA_011800005.2 Stichodactyla mertensii
AAGGCGAATTATCAGCCCTAGGTCCAGCAGTATGCCAATTTTCATCAACACCAGATGACTTTTGTGGCAACGGGAAAATAAAATTGCATTTTTTTAATTATTGGGCTTAACCCAGGCCTTAACATACTCGAGAGGGAATTTCCAATTTTTTGGACATTGAGAGGGGGATGCAAAATTCTAGATAACACTCTTAAAGCTTAGCCAGGGGGGATATGTGATTTTTTTAATACAAGGGGGAAATCTTAAAATTTTCAAAGTATATAAATATTTCATCTGCCCCCCCCAGCTATACATAATGAATGCAGCCTTAGTTTCAGTCCTTGACCTGTTCAACTTCATTAATATATTTTAAAGTGACTGTTAATCTTTTTCCATTTCCATGGCAACATTCCGGTTAAATATGTTTAATGATATTTGTTTTAAAATTTTTTTCCAGGGTCTATATATGGAGGAATACAGTTCTTTTCCAGTCCTTTGATGGTAAGGTATTTCAAACCTACCACTTAGAGAAGATTTAATAATATGACTGTGAAAAGGTCATGGCACGGTCAGTGCTGTAAGCATGCCTTGCTGCGACCATGATGTTTTCTAGAATTTTGCCTTGCTGTGCCTTGACCAAGTTGCAACCACGTTCCTGCCACAGCTTTTTCACAGTCATACGAAATCTGCTCTATCTATTCAAGCCATGGCAAGGTTCACGATTAGTTCATTTTTCACCAGCATCCCTCGATGCAAAATGAAATTCAAGAATCTCTAAATATTTTTGTAAATGTTTATGGACAGGCAGAAAAAAAAAAAAATTTGCTTTGCAATTTACATAACTGAATGATACTTTTTGTTTCAGGGCAAATTCAGTGATACAGCAGGAAGAAAAAAAGTTCTCATAATATCACTTTTGGGTACAGCATTGGGCTATTTCTCTATGGGACTTGCAAACTCACTACTGCTTCTTGCTGTTGCAAGAATTCCTGTTGGTAAACAAACATCATTTCTAAAAATTCATTCTACCTACAGTAGTATATACTCACACATCCAATAAAGATCACACAACATTCACAGAGATGCCCAGGACAAAATCTATAATGCCATTCTGGGGAATGGCATTATAGATTTTGAACCCTAAAAGACAGCATACATAGAATATAGTGTCACACTTGGAAGAGGGCTTACAGCCTGCTTAGAAGAATTCCCTTTATGGGTATAATGTACATGGATTTTCTTGTTCAACAACCTATAGCTAAAAGATATACTAATTAAAGTAACTGGTTTTCTAAATTTCAATAGCCCACTTTCGATATTTGGTTGAGTGATCCCACACAATAAGATCTGGGTTGAAGCTCTGGGGAAACGAAAGAATAATACGATTATTTTGATGTTAATCACTCAACCAAATATCGAAAGTGGGCTATTTCCTACCTCTAAAGATATGAAATTGCTAACTTTAACCTTAAAAAAACTATGACAAGTATCCCTGAAACTTCTAACTGGGAGTGCCCCCCCCCCCCTGGTGAGCAGGGATCTGGTGTGCTGTGATTGGTCAGTGGACGTCATGGATTACATAATATGTAGATGGTGCTGTACTGTATGTCATTCCAAAGTCATTAATGATTACTGACAGCAAGCCACAACTGCCCTTCTTTCTTTCAGGTATATTCAAGCAAACACAAGGAATGACTAAAGCCTGTTTGGCTGACATCACATCAGTAGTCGAAAGACCTAGAGTCTTTGGAAACTTTAATGCCATTTGTAGTCTTGGGTTCGTTGTTGGACCTGTAATTGGTGGACACCTTGCTATGACAGATAATGGCTTCTTGAAAGTAATGACTTTACAGAGTCTTTCATTTGTCTTCATGGCAGGGTTTTCTGGCTTTATTTTAAAATTACCAATTAACAAGAGCAAAGAGGAACAGGAACCAGCACAGCAGCTTACAAAGGACAACAAAAACAAGCAAGATGACAAATTTAAGATACATGGATCAAAATATACCGATAACTTTATTCTAAGTGAAGAGAAAAATGATGAAATTTTACAAACCAATTCAACACCTTCAATGAACAAAAATATTTTCTCTAAATTCATTCATTTTTTCAAGATTGATTCTCTAGGTTCAATGGTGGATATCTTAATGTTACGTTTTGTTCTTGGCTTTTCCATGATCTTATTTCGCAGCAACTTCACCACAATGCTTGAATATCGATACCAAACAACCCCCAAGACGAATGGCTACATCATGTCCTACAATGGGGTAGTTTCTGGTAGTTGTGGAATCTTTGTTGGGTATATTGTGTCATTTTATAATCACAGAGACTCTAAGGCATTATTCCACTTTGCAGTGCTGTTAACAAGCTGTATTTTCTGCATAACGTACTCCCCAGATCTTTGGGTGTTACTGATATTTATTGCACCCTTGTCACTTTCAACAGCCGTCTCCAGGGTATGTATCACCAACTTGACCCTCACCAGAGGCTCTAAAGATGAAAGAGGCGTTATTCTTGGGGTGGGTAATTCCCTCTTATCTTTTGCTAGAATGTTATCACCTCTGATTGGAGGGTTTGCGCTAGAGTTCAGTGTATATGGCCCAGGTACAATATCAGTAATTATTGCATGCATAGGAGTAGCTATTGCAGCTATTCCGATGTTAGCAGACAAGAAAAAAATTGAAGGTAAAAAACAGCAGTAACCAAAATACTGTCACAAAATTATGAATGGTTTGGAATTTTATTTTCACTACAAAAATGTACACAGAGTTATTGCAAACTAGCGAAAAATGATAATATCAGCACAAGTTTTCAATCGAAATCTTACAAAAATATAAGCTCTATGTAAAAAAAAAACACACACCAAAAAATACTACAAGACATGACAAATCACAGCATTACAGATTTGATGACATCAGTGATGAGCTTTATATAACTCGAATAAGAGTATTTTTTAAAGATACTGTTAAAGTTTTTGTTAAAGTTCTGATTGGCAGAGAATGGTAAACAAATGAAAATCTATTGAATGGCTTTTCTTTGAGTAAATCTCAATATGTATATGATAAGATAATTACAAAGATAAATGCAAATACAACTGATTGCCTGCTTTATGCTTGACCGGTGAACTGAACTGAACTGTATGGAAAGTGGTTACCACTTAAAAAATTTAAAAACAATTATAATAAAACTGAAATATATTATACAGTCTCTTTCTGGTTAGAGCAGTTTTCATATGACTGGATAGCCTGTGTCGCAACCCTCCAGGGGTGGGGACTGAAGGGCCTGAGAGAGCTCTGCCACCGTGGTGTTGTACCATACATGGAGGGAGCATTTTCACTGGATGAGCAGTGCTCTCTCAAACACTGATTGGCTCCTCAACATATGTCGGCAGTTTCATACTGTAATATGTTGTCACATCTCAGACTTTTCACAGTCATACAAACTATGTCATTGCTCAAGTATTGTGTATGACTGAGATGTTTATAAAACTTTGAATAAATATTTATTTTATGTAATTTTTGTTAATCACACAAGGTGAAAATCATAAGTAAAAGGGTAAAACTAGAATTTTCTAAGTTAATGTAAAACAGTTTTTTAAAAATAAAATATTTCTCTAGGATTATAAATTTTTTCATTGTTTTATAATAATACACAGAGCAGGTCAGTGTGGATGGATTGTGGAAATTTATATTAATATATATTATATTAATAAATACTAAGTGTGACTTTCAAATGGCATTGAACCAATCAAGAACCAAGAGAATTCAAAGTACCCAATCACAATGCTGGAGTTGAAAAGCCATTTCAGAGTCAACATAATACACCGAATGCCAATATGGCGTCCAATAGACCTTATTCGCTTGGGCGCATTTGTTTTCCCAATACTGGTCACGTGTCATTCCTTTGGGACTTTTTCCTTTGTTTAGTGGTAACGCTTGAGAAGATACATTAATGTGGACAAACCTCAAACAAAGAATCGTATTCCCAAGAGGTCTGAATTGGCAAAACATTACGCCCAAGCGAATAGAACACGAAGCTGGTGAGTCCAGAACAATAGCAATTCTAATTGGACACTATATTGGCATTTGGTGTATGGGCACCACATTTTTCACTTATGGTTATTTTGTGGAGGTTTTAAGTTGTGACGTATTTCTGGGTCCATTTGCTAACAAAATATGCTAAAATAAAACCAAAATGTTTATCTACATGTACAATATACCTAATCACCTTGGGTGTAATGTTTTCCCATTTCAGACCACGTCATTCCCTTGGGTATTGTTTCTTTGTTTCTCAGTAGCACTTAAGAAGACACAATATGGATGAGCCTCAAACAAAGAATCGCATTCTCAAGGGAATGACACGTGGTCTGAAATGGGAAAACATTACACCCAAGTGGATTTGGTGTATTCCTTCTCCACCATGTACAGCAATGTACAGCAATTCTTGCTATGAAGAAAAAAGCTAGAAAAATCTTTACAGAACTGCTTACATTTTTGGACCCAGAAGTTGCCTCTTCATACAAGTGATGTCAGACTTAAAGCCCTGTAGTTATACCCCTTGGAAATTCTAGTCAACCTACGAGAGGTTGAGTGGATTTTTCATAAACTAGGCATACCCACCAAATGATTTAAAAAAGAGACGATTGATACAGAATTAAATTTCATACTTGAGGAGTCCCTTGATGTTCACTTCTCTACATAATGCAATCTTGACAGGAACTTTTCCACATCAAAATCCTTTGGTAATGCTTTTGATAATTTCTAAATGCAAAAAATACATAGTAAGTCAATGTTTGGTTTCAAATTCTTTTACTGACCTGTATTCAAAATTAATACATATGTCAAAAATCAATGTGTAAAAACTAACAGCACACAGCATGGCCATAGTGAATTTTCAAGATTACTGTAACAAGAATATCATAAGCAAGATACAATATGCGTGGCCATGCTGTATATGATCTACAATTTTGCGCCTGTGGCTTGAGCTTGTATATCAGATACAGCATTGCCACTCGTATATATTACTTAATATAAAATGTAAAATGATTTCTACCTTTGACTTTTTGCTTCCTTTGGATTTCTTGGGCTGAAGAAAGAAAGGATGATGTTAAGAAGATATGTCATCATCAGTACCACAGTCATTTATCATCACTGTCATTGTCAGCACCATCACTGTCATCATCACCATAAATATCAGTCATTATCATCATCATCATCATCACCACCATCACCATCATCATCATTGTATCATTGTCATCATCATCATCATCATGACCACCTTCACCACAACCATTACCATCACATCATCAACAAACTCCACCATACAGTACATGAAAACAAGTCTGACTTATTCCATACATCGCTAACCTTATTCTCTTTTAAATCTTGGCAAGCAGGTCTCTTGTATCTGTGACACCTCTCCTCTGCACAAACCACATCTCCATGACTGTTCCTTGTCTCTTCTGTCTCATTTCTCTTATTCACTTCTTTAATGTTAGTTTTATGTACATTGTTATCTACACTTGGGCCATTTAAGTCATTCTTATTGTCTCTTAGTTCCTTAGTATTTGAATTATCATTACAATTTGTGCCTTGTTTAGGCAGTCTTGCATCTTCAACATCTTTGTCTTGAGAAGCACTATTTAATGTTCTGCAGTGTTCATTGCCTGTAATTACGCTACAGCTTGTTTGATCATTGCCAAAGAAGACTTCAAAACCTGATATAAAACCTGAAACACATTCTTCAGCATTCTGTGATGTTGGTGATGCTTCACTTGAGTACGGACTTGTAGACATTAACTGATTTCCCTGATGACCTGTCACCATAGCAACAGTGCTAGAAGAATTTGCGAGTGCAGTGACCCCTTGATTTGTTGGATCTATAAATCGTTGTTGGAGTTTTTGGTTTTGAGAGGAATTATGAATAACAGTGGTTTGTAGTGCATTGGTGTGAATACAGGGGAGGGTGTCAATCTGTGAATATGGCCGAGAAGATAAAGGATACCTTACTGGTTGATTTGACAATACAGGCATGTTATAGTCTTCTACATGTAGTCCTTGTGATGATGGTAGTGCTTGGGCTAATGATAATGATACATTTGCTGTTGATGATGATGACTGCAAAGCTGGGTGTGGTGTAAGAATTGATAGTGATGAAGCTGATGGCAAAGATGACGGCAGTTCACATGATGTTACAAATGATGACGGTAACAATGGTGATGTTGAGGCTACTTCAGATGATAATTGAATACATGATGTTGATGATTGCAAAGGTGAGGAAATAAATACTGATGAAAATGATGACGATGATGATGATGGTACTGACACTGCTGTAGATGATAAAGGATTATAAGGTTGCATTGATGATAATGCATATGCTGAGGTTACAGATGATGGCAATAAAGGAATAAATGATGCAGTTGATGACAAAGATGATGAAACTGCTGCTGTCAAGGATGATGCCTGAGGGTTGGACAGTGACTGGACACAAGAACTCCTTGGTGGTGCATGAACTAAATTTGAAAGTAACGGCAAGCTACAATATTGGGTTTGCACACTTGGACGAGGAAGCAATTGTTTTTCACCACACTGTTTAGTTAAAAGAGCTGAAGAAATCTGCTGAGGCAGCATAGCTGCCTGTGAAATGTTGACACCTGTTGATTTAAGTTCATTAAACTGCAAAGAGGTATTGGGAGCTGCTGGATAGAGTGTTTTTGATGTTGATCCTGGTGTATGATGTGAAGCTGATGATCGTTCTCGTGGATCCATTGCCTGTTTTTCATTAGTTGATGTCCCTTGTACTTGCTGATGGATTGCAGCATCTTGTAGCAACTGAACAAAAGTGTTTCCTTGAGATTTTTTCATTCCCATTCCATTCCCATTACTCCCATTGGGATTTGAATGGAAGGAAGCAAACGACTGCAGCAAATTGAGAGTAGAGACATCAATGGCCAATGCACTACTTGGGTCTCCTGGCATCTGGAATGAACAACGTTCTTCTACAGAAGCACTAGGGACATTTACTGCCATTGATCTTTGTTGCAACAGCATGTCAGCTTCACTGTTCTGTGCCTCATTATTCAGTTTCTTCAATCTTTGTAAACCAACTCTACTTGATGTTGTTTTTGTAGTGTTTCTCTTTTGTCTCACAGATTTTGGTTTCTTGGGTTTTCCAATCACTTCTATTGGTTGTTTCGCCTGAAACTGAAGTGATCGCACATGCACTGCCCCCCCTGATCCAGATGCCACCATATCATTCACACCCAAAGCATCTGATACCTTATTTTTGTGCTGCTTATGCACCGATTCTGGTGTGACTTCTTTTGGTGAAATGACATGCAAGCTCCCAAGGGAACGAGTGGTGGATGTTGGCGCAGGACATTTGGAAGGACTACTAGCAAGCAACAGGAGAGACTCTGTAGCTGCTGACATTGCTGTGTAGGAGACATAAAAAAATTTCATTAGAATCCCAAAGAGCTTTTCCATATATTGTAAATTCTTCCTGACCTGGCTATATCATAAAAAGTAGTCAACACACTCAGCATGCATCAAATGAGTTATGATAATTGGATGCATGCACTGTCAGCAGTGATTGTTTCTTAACTTCTCTCAGATTAGTTAATGATTCAAATGCAAGAATAATCAGTAAGTCAGTCAGTTGGTCAGATGGTCAGTCAGTCCACCTGTGCGTCATGCATCTGTATGTATGTGTATTTGGCTGTCTGTCCATCTTTCTACTGGGAGTGCCTGGTTGCTCACCTGTCTGTCTTTTCTGTGCATCTATCAAGCATTCAATATTTTTACTTGTCTAATACACACATACCTGGAATATTGCTCTCAGAAGTTGAGGAACGTACAGCATTGGTGGCGTTCCCAGAAGGTACAAGCTCTGTTGACAAGCAGGCAGTACTTGTAACACTTCCACTAGACACCTCTACTGCGTAGGAACATGTTGTCACTGCTTGAGAGGTTTTGGCTGGACTTTTGACTCCATCTGAGGTGGTATGGAATAGTTCATAGGATATGTTTAAGGTTCATACACACTAAGGGTTTGCTTCAGGGGCAGGCTCCAGAGTCGTTTTGCTCCTTCGTGTGTACCAAAGATTTCATGAAATTAAAAAGGTTGTGGTGGGAGCAGAATTTTGCCCCTGGCTCATGCTCCCTGATATTAAACTGGTTAAATATCAGTGAGCATGACCACAACATGCAGCAAGCTGCCGCAGCATGCTCTCTCATGTGTATCAGTTGTGCAAAATGACCTAGGAGCCTACTCTGGCATGGGGAGAGGGTAGAAAAATTAAGTTGGTTTATGTTATCTTGAGAAGTCTTTGGGGGGGGGGATATTACTGTAAGTTGCAGAGGTGTGACACTGAAAGTATGACTGGCGTCTTGGAGGTTTTAGGGAGGTTATTCAACTTTTGGGTGGCTGACCCCTCCCCCTCACCATGATACTACCATTTGCAAACAACCGTTAAGTGTGACGCACCAAATTAGTTTTTATAAGTTATATCTCAGACATTTAAAGCGAAAAACTGTCACGTTTGACGTGAGAAACTTTATTGATGGCACCGACAAACTAATTAGTTAGCATGTGGAATATACACTGTTTATGAACTCTATCTTATAAGTTTTAAGATATTTTGTGAAAAACACAATGGATTTAAAACTAATTACTGTATTTACTTTAAAATATATACTGTACTTCATACAATATCTTGAAACTTCTAAAATAAAGCTCATAAGCCTTGAAAATTCAATGTTATTTGTCGGCGACGTAACAAAAGTTTCACACATCAAACTTGATAGTTATTTGTGTCAAACATCTGAGATATAACTTATAAAAACTAGTTTGGCATGTCACACTTCACAATTGCTGGCAAATGGTAGTAAATGAAAGCCCCCTAAACCACATACATTTTGTGTTCAAATGACAGTTTGTCATTACCTGTTGTTAACAGACTGAAAAGACTATCAAACGCTGGATCTGCTTCCATCAAGTTTAAGATGTCATCAACAGGAACTTGTGGCTGGGAAAAGATTCAGAAATTCAGAAAACATAATTATCTAAGCCAAATTGAAAAAATTATTGAAAACAAGAAGACTAAAACAAAATTAAAATGCATCTGATTTTCAAAAACAAACCATACCTCTTCAAGGTGACTTTCACCTTTGCTGGATGGTACTTGACTTGATTCAGAAACTACTTCCGTTTCAGCCTCATTTGGTTTTGAACTGAGAAAAACATAATAACACTCTTAGAATAAAACACACCTGTCTGGATTATTACACTGAAAACTGGTACTTAATATTATTTTTGTTTGTAGTTTTCTGTTACAAAGTAAAGTTGGCAATTAAATTTTAGGTTTCAGTTAAATTGTAAGCATGGAAACGTTTCTGATTCGTATCATGCTGCACAACACATTGATAGAGAATAAGAATAGATCCAAAGAAGGAACAACATTCATTTGCTATATATTGGAAGGTAATTGTATGCTTTATGAACAGGCAACACCTGTCAATCAACAGTTGGCAGACTGTCACCCTTTGTTGACACTTCACCAATCAGCTCCCACTTCTCCATAATGGCAAAGCATTTAATATAATATAGAGCTATTACATAAGTTGTGACATATTTCTGGGTCCAATTTTTCAAAAAATGCACTAAAATAGAACCTAAATGTTTATCCACAATTCCTCCTCCACCTGTAATAAACAGACCTATGTACACCAATTCCTACTATGAAGAACAAAGCAAGAAAAGTCTTCAAAGAACAGTTTTTCATCTTGGACCCGGAAGTTGTTTTTTGTTCAAATTACATCACACTTAATAGCTCTATACTTTTTTACCTGCTAACAACTTTGTTAATGTTCTCAGCCAGTTTCTCTTGTAGCAAAGGAGTGCTTAGGAAGGTGTCTAGAAGAAGCTAAAATAAAAGTAATTCAATCAAATGGAGGAATTTTCTGACAGCATCACAGAATGAGCTCTGATGTAAATCGTAAATTATAAATCATAGACTACTGTACTTACTGGCATAGCTGCATCGATATCAAGGTTTCCACCGTCCAACAGCTGCTGGAGGTCAAAATTGTTCTCTGAAGGTTGTGACACAGTGGGATTTGAATCCACAGGAAGTAATCTATGAAAAAAATGATGGATGCATAAAACACTAACCACTGATTTGGAAACAAAGGGTTCATACTACTACACAGGACAGTAAAACATTCCAGGTGTTTTCCAGGACTCTTAACTTTGAAATTTCATGTCAGACAGTTCAACACTGTTTATTTTCCAGTTCTTATTTCCCTAGTATTTAACCTTCATTGTGATCATACATTCAAAACTCAAAGTGTTTTTTAGTTGGTGTCAAAACTGAAATTTTCCAGGAGTTTTCCAGTGGCCTTGGAAGAAATTTTCCAAATTCAAGGTGTTTTCCAGGAACAGACCAAATCCACTTGGGTGTAATGTTTTCCCATTTCAGACCACGTGTCATTCCCTTGGGTATTGTTTCTTTGTTTCTTGGTAGTGCTTGAGAAGATACCTTAATATGAATGAGCTTCAAACAAAAAATCATATTATCAAGAGAATGACAAGTGTTCTGAAATGGGATAACATTATGGCCAAGTTGATTCGGTCCATTCCAGAACACAAACCTTGTAAAACAATCCTTCTTAATGGGACAGAAATGACACCTCTGGGAACAGCAGTTTATTTCAGCTGTTTCTCAAATCCCTGACCTTAAAAAAATTCTAGATTTCCCTAATTTTTTAAGGTCAATTGGAACCCTGTAATATTCATTCAAGGTATAGGATGTAAAACTTACTTTGATGGAGATGGATTGCAAAAGTTTCTTTTCTTTGGTGGATGTCTGTGGGATTAAACAAAAAGATTTCACGGCCTCTATAATGAGTTTTATATCATTGTTTAGTTTTGTTTTTAAGGGTGCAGTAATATAGGAATTAATATCATGCGACACTGTTGTACTACAAGTAGCATAGCTGATGTTGCCAATGTTACCTCTCTGCCCTCATGTTACCTAGTCTGGTCCTTCAACAAAATTTATCATAATAAGCAAAACTTATTTAATTGTCTCATAACTCTGCATTTGTGATGAATGGCTTGTTTCAACTTCTACTGCTCATCTTCATCAGGCAATGGTGTAGATTGGATGGTAACTTGCCTTTATACTAGTCTTGTACAGTGTAGGTGACTCAAGTGGGCAGTACACTTGCTTCATGATTGGTTGCAAAGACTCAGAGCAGTCTAGCAGTAGCAGTGGAAACATGCAGTCATGAGATAATTGGATAAGTATCACTTATTATTTAACAATTCATGAATAATTAATGAGAAAAACACAATAGAAATCAATGACCATGGAGGAGGTTGTAATTCAGATACAAAATTGTCTTCATTTCCATAAACTTTAACTTGGATTTTCTCAGCCAAACTTGATTTATTTCAAAAAAAACCAGTAGAATATACACCTAGATGTTGTTTAAGTAGTCTACAATATTCACATCTGTGTCATATCAGATTCACAACCACTCGCCTTCGGCTCGTGTTATAAATTCTGATACAACACAGCTGCTCATGTTGTAAACACTTCTTATTTCATCCATGATGAATAATATCTTTATTCATTCATTTATCATTGCAGAAAGTAGAGATGGCACTTCTTCAGTGTTCTTACCCCTTCCTCTTTGGTGACTTGGAGAGTATTTCCATCTTATTACTGCAGCCTGTATTTACACCACTATCAATTTCACTAGCACTTACACCATGTAGTGAAGTTTTACTACAAGTCATTAAGCTAGCATTCTGGTTTGAAGTTCCATTACTGGCACAACTGGATAGTGGAGACGTAGATCTTTCTGCAGCAACTTCAGCAGATAAATCAACCAATGAGCTTGCAGAGATAGGTGTTGTAGTCTCTATTGTCATGTCAGGACTTTCTGGACAAGTACAAACAAGTTGGCCAGAACGTGAAGATTGTCCAGCTGTACTCAATGTTGAAAGGTTGTTCTCCTGTGAAACTGTATCTCGGAAGGAATTTTGATTTACATTGGTCATCAGCAGAGTATAAGGTACTTCCCTTGGTGAATCAGTGTTAGTCACAGTGGTCGGCAAGACATGTTGATTCTCCAAGTTATTTCCATCTGAAATTAATACCACTTGTTTGTTTTGAAGAGGATTGTTGTGTCTGCTGCTGTTCAGTGTACTACTCTGATGTAGTGTAGACACAGGTTTTACAATTTGCATTTTTCCACAAGAGCTTCTTCTTCTGTCTATTATTGGGTAAGATAAAAATACATTATGCTAATGCTGCTTTCTTATGGCCCATAAAGTATTTTTTGGCTCATTTGCATCAAATGTGAGGGGCAGTTTGCATGGGACACAACATGTATAGTTCTTCATTTGTCTTGGGATGATTCTATGAGAAATGAATAGGTGGCACACTAAAGAAATGGTTCACGCTTAGCATACATGTATTGTGAAATGGATGCACACAGAAGGTTGCTTAAGCACAAAAGAAGTGTAGAGTCACACGACAGGCAAAGCTGTAAAAATTTGAAAAAATATTAATGAAATTCCCAATACACAGGTATGTGCACTTCTTGATCACATCAACATGCAGTCCATCATCATGAAATGGATGCTCTGAGCACATGCAAATGAAGGGGTTAAAATGAAAACAGTCTAAGTGACTTTTTTGGATATTTTTCAATAATTGCCTAAACCAAACAAAAATACCATCAAACAGCCTCTTATAGTCCAAATATGAGTGTTTAGTATTTATTTTTCGTGATTTTGGTCTGGAAATGAGAAAATGCTCCTTAGTTACGCATTGGCTTTGCTTGACAACTGATCATCTGTCCGTGAACTAGTGTTAATTTGCATATCACTTGATGTCTTAAGTAAATTGAATTAACAGTCTGCTGTGTGTTCAAGCAGAAACTTTAATTCAATTTTGTCATTACAAGTCTAATCGAATTTAATTGTAGCTTCTTTCCTTTTTTACAATAACATGGCATTTTCTTGCATGAATCTACTTTTTTTCAGCTTACTTACAGGTTCGATGACTCTTTACCCTAGGGGCCTTAGTCTCAGGAATGGTATGATACCTAAAGTACAATAAAAACAAAAAGCTTTTGACTCCATGAGCTTCTAAAAACATATTTCTGTAGTAAACCCTTCTCCAATATGGTCGCCACAAATTCATGAGTTAAAATTAAACTGAGTGAAAAACTTATACCAGCACTAGAAAGAGCACCTTTAAAATTAACAAATTTACAAATTAATGTTTGTAGGACTGGTGGTGTGGTATATAGCTGGGAATTTCTCAATTTCTCAACAATTATGTTTCCTAACTTCTACTGTTGTGCCTTAAAACATTGATGTTTACCTCTAAATTCCATTGCGGTTTGCAGGGGAGAAAATCGCTAAGCACCCTCAGTTTTAAGGCTAATTCGCTGAAACTTCCAGAAAAAAAACTCTGAAGAAATATCTCCACCCAAATCTACAATTTAGTCTATAACTTGAGATCGAAATTTGTCCATGGGAGCTTTTCTTTGGCTATAAGTTATGCCTTGTTTGCTAACATACATTTTCTCAGGGATGTAACCACAAAGGAATGTAGAGGTAAACATCAACATTTTTAGGAGTGACAGTAGACGTTATGACACGTAATTGTGACATAATTTTTTGTCTCAGTTCGACAGTTTGCCGAGATCTGTTGTAATTTTAACTAATTTGAATTTGTGGCCATCATTTTGGAGAAGGGTCTATGGTGGGGTGTCTGTGGGTGTTCAGAAATTGGAGTTCAACTCTCAAAGGAGGACCCAGGGTTATCCCATCATGCATTGCAAGGGAGATATTACATTTTTTCATTTAAATGGCTGAAATTAATATTTTGGAAATTGAAAATCAATTATGGTCAGAAGCATGCACTTCGTGCCTTTTAGCATTATCTATTTTCTGAATCCTTCAAAAAAGTTAGAGATACTCATAAAAATACTAAGGAGTACTTTGGAGTACTTTCAGGTTCAACCTTGATCCTATAACTGGTTACTTTTATTTGAAAAATCAGTCAAACATGTCTTCATCAAATACTAAAGCAATCCTTAGTATTAGCAGTAATAGAAGTATCATGACAAAAAATGCTCATAAACCAGTTGAAACCAAAGAAAACACTATTATTACCAATATACGCAGCCAAACAGAAAACTGCCTTCTTGTAAACACTCGCTCAGGGGGGCCACAAATGACTCTAGTGGGCTGATAATGACATTATCAACCCTACTGCTGATTGGTTTTTGGTTCATCATCTGATGGATTTTAGCCTTTTAGAGTTTGGCCTTGTTTATTGATAATAATGATAATAAAATGACTTTTGTCAGGAATATTGTTTATTTGCATCCCTTACTGTGCTCAGGCCGCAAATGATACTATGCGGGCAGAAATAAACAATATTCCTGACAAAAGTCACTTTATTGACCTATTAAATGCACAAAGGCACTTGGGATAGCCCTGGGTCCTCCTGTGAGCTTAGCTATAGAGTTTTAGGTCTTAATCATAATGTATCTAGACTTATCTTTCAGTATTCTAAAAAATTATGAAATAAAAAATAAAATAAAATAAAACCTTCAATTTTACTTACTTTAGCTGTCCAACTACAACATCCAATTTTTTCCAGAGTGTTGGTATTACCATGCTGTCCGAATCCTTCTTAGGTTGGTTTACTACAAAATAATATCACTCTAGATCAGATTGGGCTTTGTTGCAAACTCAAACCCAGAAGGAGACAGAAATTCTCATGAAATTCTTACTTTATTTGAACCAACCAACCTGAGTCTTTTAATTCAACATATTCCTCTAGTATCAGTTTCAAAGAAGAACACTGTGTTAACGGATCCTGTGAAGTGAAAATAAGACAACATTTTACAGATTGGCCAAGAAGTGTTCGCTGTTTGTGTTAGAGGTTTCAGGCCATCCACTTCTGTCAAATCTAAATTATTACCAATACACGCGGCCAAACAGAAAACTGCCCTCTTGGAAACACGCGCTCAGCGGGCCGCAAATAACTCGAGTGGGCTAATAATGACATTATCAGCCCTACTGGTGATTGGACTTTGGTTTGTCATCAAATGGATTTTAGCCACTTATAGTTTGGC
>JAAAQI020123740.1:0-15140 GCA_011800005.2 Stichodactyla mertensii
GGTGATAAATGCAGTACTGAGTTTGCGTATGTTGCTTGCGCTTATGCTTGCGTCGCTAGTGAGAACCAGGCTTTAACGCGTTGCTATGCACGTTTCGACCCAATTCATAACCTGGGAATAAGAGCTTTTGCTCCATTGCGTTTTCACGTGCTATGCAAATACAAAAGACAAGAATCTTATTCCAAAACGGTTTGAATTGGGTCGAAACGTACATAGCAACGCGTTAGCCGATTAGGTCTATCAACTATCTGCAATACACCTTATTCTCTTGGGCGTAAAAATTTCCCATTACAGACCTCTTGGGAATAAGATTCTTGTTTGAGGTTCTTCCATATTAACGTATCTTCTCAAGCGTTACGTTTAAACAAACTAGAAACGCCAAGGGAATGACACGTGCCTCGTAATGGGAAAACAACGAGTAAGGTCTATTGAACTCAAAAGAATGACAACCTTTTATGTATTCGCATACTTTTGTGCACGGGCTTTTGTACGTTAAACCGAAACATTCCGTTTAAAACTGTCTGGGTTTACCAAATAAGGCATGTAAAAACTCGTTTGACAGAAGAAAAAACCTGCCCAAAAGTATGCCAATACATTAAAGATGGTCATACTTTAGTGCGTCGCACTGTAAATGTTCTTAACACTCCATTTAAGGTAAAGAATTTCTAAAAACGTTTTAGCTTTTTCTTAAAAATAAAAAGTAATTACAAACGGTTGCTTCACTTGACAGGCAAAGACATGGCGGCCAGGCTAGCGGTACAGAGAAAAGGACCTAATGCGAAATTTAAATATTTTGTTAAATACCTTCAACATGGCCGCGATAGACCTTTGGGACGTAAGCATGAAAACGAGGCCTAAGGGCCGACAGAATCAAAAATAGAGGCGTAGTTGTCTAGCAATGTCCTTTCGTCTCACAAATTCCGTACAGCTGTACTGTGATAAGAATATTATTTGACTTTCCGTGCACTTTTCTTCAGATTAAGATTATAAACACAGCTTTATTGCCTTACCATCAAGGTTTCCGTGGACTGTTTGCTGAAAGTCTGAAAGTTTTGACCTAGAGATATCTTGTAGAGAAACTTTAACTTCATTGTTTGTCATAATCGCAGTCTTTTAATTTTACATGAAATCTAGGCCCTTAGTCCCCGTTTTCATGTTTATGTCGTAAAGGTCTATGACGTAATGTGCGAACGGAGAATTGCACTTATCTTATGGAAATCGTAGACAATTCACCTTAGAGGGGAACAAAGGCAAAGATGTTGAAAAAGTTCGATCAAGACTGTACGTTTACGTTCAGGGTGGCTCCAAGGAGTTATTTTTGAGTCACACTTCCCTTTTTAAATCCGCTTATACATACTCTTACTTAAGCTCAATGAATCTGAATTTTACATCAGATGTTAGACTTGGATGAAAGTTTTGAACGATGGTCTTTTTACGCTAATTAACGTTTTTATGGCAACGATAAACAAACTTTTCGAAAAACGACGGTTTTTCCTAAATATCTTTCGAAATTGGGCTACCCTCGAAATGCGAATAATTGCACTATAATTTACACAGTGCAGCACACTAAATGGAAAAGTTTCAAGAAAAGTTATCTATTTGATTTTGAATAAATCGCCGACACATTTTTAAAATGTGTTTCTTCATATTGGAAATCAGTATAAGCGGTCACAACGTTCCATGACTCACGAATTATTGTTAAATTACCACAAAAAGTTTCCCTAGACTTCAATTAGTACTCCCTGGAAGTAGCTCTGACTAACTCCTCAGGGATAAAGAGATATGAGAGCATTTCATTGAAGTGCAAGTGAAAATGTCAAGCAAAACTGCACTTCAATGAAATGCTCTATCTCCAAAGTAAGAGTATGTGTTAGCGGATTCAAAAAGGGAAGCGTGACTTACGTTTAAAGTAACCCCTTGGAGCCACCTTAAACGTAAACTTACAATCTTGCCTCGAAAATGAAAAACAAAAAATCTTAACAAAGCTAATTTCTTTTTGACATTAAAAAATATATATATATATAATATAACTTTTTGTCTGACAGGGTTGAGCGAAGATATGCTTGACTGTCTGGCTAAGTCGTACTTTGTGTATCAGAAGAGTCAGATACATGAAAATTTCCATGGCTTGAGAGATTACTATTCCCTTATAAAGTGCTTGAGTCGGTCACTGATAGCCACAACAGAGGTAATTAAAAAACTTTTCTTTTTCATTTAGCTTCATTCGTTTTTTGATGGTTTCTCCTCTTAGTCTGTTAATTAATTAATTAATTAATCTGCTAATTATCCTTATCACTTAGAGCAATGAGGCCACATCCAGCACATTTCGAGCCCTACAGAGAAACTTTGGTGGTCTAATACTCAAAGACAAAACCATCGAAGACATTTATGCTGAAAAGTCAGAATCCCTTCAGTCACGTGGAATTTTAGAAACAAGAGAAGAATTCCCTGTCACTGACCTTATCTCTGATAATCTGCAAGATCCATCTGCTCGTCATCTGATGCTAATAACAAGTGGAGATCCTGCGCTTACTATAATGGACAAGACGTTGTCTGACTTGAGCAAAGAGAAGGTGATTATTTATGGAAGCAGATTCGAGGAAGACATTTCGGAAGACTACAGCTACAGAATACTGAGCCGAATCATTCTCCACATGGAGAGAGACTGTGTGTTGGTCTTAAGAGATCTGGAAAGTGTATATGGGAGTCTTTATGACATGTTGAACCAAAATTACGTCGTGGTTGGAAAAAAGAAGAATTGTCGTGTTGCTCTTGGACCATACAGTAACCCAATGTGCCAGGTTTGTTCAAAAATCTTTTAGTGTTCAAAATCACTCAACTTATTGGTTGGTTTAACAGCAAAAACATAAGTAAATGGTTTAATTGTTGGGGGGCTCTACTTGAAGCTAGCTAGGAAATAGTGCTAAGTAAACTTGACAATACCGTATATTTACTCGAATAAACGCCTCCGGCGTTTTCTTAAAAACTCTACCTCATAGACCCGGCGTTTGTTTGATTTAACATGGTTCAAAACAATCCTGCATTAAGCTTCAAAACAATTATGATAATGTCGGACATTTGTGATTTTAGGATCTATTTCTATCCAAATAATCCTTCACACACACTTATTTCTCCACAATTTAGGAACTAGTTCTCTAGAATTAGGTTTGAAAAGGTCTCGATTAAAGACGAAACTAGTTCCTAAATTATGGAGAAATAAGTGTGTGATATTGTTGAAATTTTATTCACTCGTTAAGAACATGTATTTGCCGTTTCTTTTTCGTTTACAAAATACAGTTCCTACATTAGATAGAAGAAAAAGAAACTGAAATACAGAAAGTACTTGCAAAACGTGTGTTCCAGTTACCGTTGAGACTAATTAAATTATTCAAAAAAAGCCTAAATATACTTAGAAACAAATTCACTGGACGTTGGACAATAGAAACTTAAACAGTGAAAACATAACTTACAACAAAGAAAAAGAAAGAAAACCTTAAAACAAAGAAAAAGAAAGAAAAAACCTTAATCTCACAGTAACAGTGTGCGTGAAGGATTATATAGATAAAAATAGATCCTAAAATCACAATGTCCAACATCAGTAAATCCTTTGTGGTCTCAAT
Organism: Stichodactyla mertensii; assembly: GCA_011800005.2. Taxonomy (NCBI): domain Eukaryota; kingdom Metazoa; phylum Cnidaria; class Anthozoa; order Actiniaria; family Stichodactylidae; genus Stichodactyla; species Stichodactyla mertensii. The sequence continues at coordinate 3,621 of JAAAQI020123740.1, forward strand.
CAATGAACTATCTAAACAATTATGATAATAGTCCTTAACCAAGATATGGTTTAGTGAGTACAATACCTGCCAAAGCCTCGATTTCATTACCGTAGCAGTTTATTCTTAGTGTTATTATGTAAATTATATATTTTTTAATCAGCAACTCTTCTTTGCTTTATTGTTTAATCATCCTGAAGTCCATTGTATCAGATTAGTGCATAGCTCAGTGCACGATGGTACGTACTGAAATCAAGGCTTTGACAAGTACTGGACTCACTCAACCATATCTTGGGAAAGGACTATTGGATTGCATTAAATTGCTCTCAAATTAAGGAGTTACAGTGTACCTCTTTATCTGTCTGTCGATGATCATTTGATGTCCCAGAATAATAATTGTTACTATTAGATAAAATCTCTCTTGAAATTCTTTGTTACTTTTTTTTCCCAGGTCCATGATGGATTCCGTTGTATTGTATTAGTGGATGAAGACAAGGTTGACTATGCTGATCCTCCCTTCTTGAACCGGTTCGAGAAACAGCTTCTCCGTTACTCAGACGTTTTGACTCAAGACGAACAGAGCGTGATCAATAAACTGAAACGCTGGACTAAAGATTTCTGCAGGATTGAGAAAACTGACTTCAGTGAAAGAGATGTTTTTCTTGGATTTCACGAAGACACCCTTGCATCCTTGGTCCTACTCCTTAGACAGAGGAAGATTCCAATCAATGACTTGTTTCAAACGTGCAAGAAAGAGCTCATGGCTATTGCAACACCCGAAGGAGTTCTCCGAAGCCTACGAACATATCTGTACAAGAGTGATCCTTTAGACGTAAAAGCGCTTTATGATAGCTATTTTTTCCAAACACCCGTCCACCAAGGTCTCAAAGGGTTCATTACTTCTTATAAGCCTGAAGTCCAGACAGAGACAGAGAGCATAGTGAACAACTCAAGTTTCAAGTTCTTTGTCATGACGCATTCCAGTATCCATACAGATGTGGCAGGTTGCCTCCAGGGATCTTTCACTTGCCAAGTGGAGAAGCTGGGAGCATTCAAGTCTGAAAAGCAACTCTCGAAGCACATTCAGACGTTTTGGACGGACTCTGTCAAAGAACTCCTCATCTTTCAATGTAAACCAAACTTAGATGGGGAGCACATCAGTCTGATGAAATCTATGATCGAGCAGAACCATGAGAAATACATCAAGACTTGTTTTCAAGAAGGTAATTGTCCGACGAAAAGCATCTGCATTATTGTCCATCTTCAAAAGGGAGACCCTCCAGGAAGTACAAAGCAGTGGCAGTTTAACTTTTTGACAGGCTGGAAGCAAGCAACTATAGACTCCCTCGAAGAACCAACTGTTCCAATCAGCAAACTCCTTGGCGAAAGTGTGTTCAGTCTTATGAAAACTAAGACGCTTTCCTTGAGGAAAATCATAGCTGACAAGCTAATGTGGTGCTTTACAAGACTCAAGTATCCACCAGACCTATCTGATCAACAAAGCATAGATCGACAAGTAACCAGTTTACAGTCATCAAAGACAATGATGAAATATTTAGAAAAGCTTGTTTTGCGGTGGATTGAAAAGCATCACAACAAAGTGGAAGAGGGAGAATTCTGGTCTTCAAGTCTGCGTGCTTGTAACTGGCAGATTAATGTGTCATGTGACAAGAAAGCGTTGCTGGGATCTTTGACAGGTGCAATGCTGCGTTACATTGATCAGCTTGTTCGCCGACCCTTAGCAAAGGTAAAATACTCATCAACCCAGGAAAACTGTTTTCATTTTGATGCTCGAAGTGGGTCTTTAGGGCGGGATTAGGTAATACCTTAGATTATATATGACTGTAATATATTTGTATATTTTGTAGGCAATATACCTCATTGCAAATCAGCTGACCTTTGAGAGTTGCCAACGTGCACTGACGAATCCTAAAGGAAAGACGACAAACGAAAGGTTCTTAGCTGAATTAATTCAAGATGAAGATCTCTTCAACATCGATGAAGTTCCTGATCCACAAGAGCCGAAGTGCTATGTCATTACACAGAAGAATTGTTCCCTCAACTTTCCATTTTCTATCATATTTTTTGAAAGGATTGGTAGCTTACGTGAAAAATACCTAGGAGAGTGGAGGGATCGCTTTGAAAAGGAGGAGATAAGCCCTGAAAATGAAGCAGATGGTGAAGTCAAGCAAGAGTTTTTCCAGGATCTCTGCACTGATATCAAAAATGTTGTCCCTCAGTTGTTTAGCCGTAATTGGTTGAATGACAACCTTGATCAGTACATCGACGACATTTTTGACTATGTCTCTATAGAGCATTCATCAGAACTTACTCGTGATGGACGAATCGAATTCCTAAAAGCTGCATGTGTTGAACACTTAGCTGAAATACCTGAGACTGATGTGGCAAGTTTGCTCACTCAAATTCACTTTTTTTTATGGAAACATGGGCCAGCTTTCTTAGCCATTCTGCAGCTCCTTTCCATTTGCCAGTCGATTTTTGTTGACGAATCAAAGAATCTTTCTACATCCTACGTCAAGAGATTTAGATCCATAGTCAGGAATGCAAAGAAACTTGAATTGAGACCGGAATATGAAAATGAAGGAGAAAATGACGAGGTTGATGATAGCTTTGGCACGGAGGACAAAGCTGACGATGTTGATCACCAAACCAAAGATTTGGATGAGAGAAAAATTAAAGAAGGTGAAATTAGCAATAATGAAGACGAAGAAAACGAGAATGATGAAGAAGACAGTGATGACAGTGACAACGAGGATGAAAGTGAAGGGGATGAAGATCAAGATGAGCACGATGAAGAACTCGAAGATGATGATGAGGACAGCGACAAAGACGACGAAGAAAGTGCTGAAGAAAGTGAAGAGGAGGATGATGGTGACGCTGGTGATGAAGATGATGATGATGATGATGATGATGATGATGATGAAACCGATGACAGTGGTGACGATAGCGATGAAGATGATGGTGCCTATGAGGAACCAAACAAAGAGGAAGCGGAAGAGGAAAGTGACAAAGAGAGTAATGATAATCCAGCAACTGAACCCTTTTTGAAGAGCTTGTTTAATGCACTTTGCAAAAGGCTCATTCCAACACAAGAACTCATTCATAAGCTCAAAGGTGTTCAGAAATGGCAAACAACAGCTAATTCCTTTGTTTCATTTGTAACAAAGTCTAATCTAGAACCAACTAGATTATTTTATAACTTGAGAGTTTGTAGTGATTTTACAAACATGGTTCTTTCTCCAAGCAATTTCGAAAATCCCTTTCCTCTTTATCATCTTGGAGCACTATCTGAACGTGAAGGAGAGGAAGGTGATCTTTACAATTGCTTTGGCAGTGTCCTTAATATCATAGAAGATATTGAAAAACCCAGCAAGAAGGCGAATGAGTTTAAAATCAGCTTTTTGTGGAGATGTCTTGGCACCTGTGAATCAGATGAACAACTGCATAGCATATTCTTCAAAGCCTGTTCTTTCTCAAAGAAAGATGCTCTTGAGCTTGCAAGTCCTCTTGTCCATCGCATAATGTTCTTTGCGATTATGATGGAGGAAGATACCCCATTTATGGATATTTTGGAAGATTCTGCCGATTCAAGCAGTTGCTTTCCGTTTCTCCAGTTGCTGGAAGAGGCGCTAACAAGTGGCGTTGATGAAGATAATGGAGCTCAAGACTGCTATCTTGCTACGATTTGCTTGAACGGACTGGAACAGATAACACATCAAGATCTCGACTTTTCTAATTCTGAAGTTTCTTCGTCAAGTAGCTCAACAATGGCGTGCCTAAAGACCGCGATGAATGTCGTCAAAGAATCTCGAAAAAATCAAGACATTCTTAAATTGCTCACAGCTGTGTCCTATGTTAGAAACTCATTGTCATCAGTTGCTAAACTAGTTCTACAAGATCCTTTGATGCTCAAACAAGAAACTGAGTATTCAAGTCTTTTGAAATACCTAAGTGTGTGCCTTGAGGTTCCTAGAGGCAAAAACACCGAAAATCCAAGAAAGGCAGCATGTATGCTTTACTTCCTAAGAGAACTAAGACAGGAACTTTCTTTCTATGAATTGAGAAGACTTTGTGAAGAATCAGACATGTTGCCGACTCTCAAACAGCTAACTTGGTCCGACGAGACAAGCAAAGTTCCAATTCAGATCTTCAACGACAACAAGTTGAAGAAAGAATTTGACACTGCACTTTTCAAGCTGTTGGAACGAGGTGACGCTAGTACGATGAAAAGTACGTGCGCAAAACTTGCGTCAGACGCAAAGAGAAGAAAAGGATTTGCTTGCTCTTTGATCGAAGGGTTGTATTTGACGCATTCAAGTCAAACAGATACAATCGACACAGCAGTGGAGTCCATCCTCAAATTCCTCCCAAGCAATCTGTCCCCCGTTTTCAAACAATTAGTCCTATGCTTGACAGGAAAAGAAGATTTCAAGGGCAAAGAGCTGAGAATATCGCCTGACATTTCTTTGAGTTCGGTTAGGAAGGCCACAATAGTGCTCCATCTGCTTGCTATCCTAACAGCTGAGTGTAGTTCTACGACAAACATCGATCGACCATTTTTCTCCTATCTCCTCGATCCATTGAAGGCTTCAGGAGGATACGTATTAGCCACTGCAGACCCTTCAACCACCAAATCACCGGAAACCATCGTAGTTTTGACTTGCTCCTGTAGAACAGCGTTTGTAAGGGATGACAATCAACCTACTTGTCCACAGTGTAATAAACCCTGTTCAATATCAAGCGAAATGGGCACATCAAAGTTGTGTGTAGCCACTGAGCAAGATGATTCCTGTGTAAGTGATATGACTCCTTCAAGCTCTACACTTCTCCGACTACTTGTCAATGCAGCTCTGTTCGCGGGAATATCTTTGGATACATTTTCGAAGGAAACCTTGGCCGAGTTTTTGACCCTCAAGGAGGAAGCTGATCCCGTTCAGCAGTGCCTTACAGAAATAGATCATGACTTAGAAGTCCTTAAGAGGCTTTGGGGTTTGAACGAGGAACAAGTAGTGTCTACTATTCATCTTCTAATGGAAGAAACTTCTAGTCTGCTAACAAAACCTATGGGTAGTCCACAGCTGAGTGCTCAATCAAGAAATGAGCTCCATAAAAACTTCTCTGATAAAGTGAACCAATTTTTCAAGAGTCAAAGCGAAATAAGCAAACAAAATGGTGTAAACTTCGCTTTATTGGAAACCCAAATCGATGAAAAGGACAATACTGTAAACTTTGACGTCAAGATGCGGAATTCTTGGCTCCCTCGTCTTTTTCGTTTCACGAAACGCAAGTCTTTGGAGGATCTATGTGCAAGTTACAACAAGGCTTCCGATTCGGAAAAAGGTAAACATGGTCTGTTAGGCTTGTTCGTGCAATACATGAAAGTTCTTCCAAAGACTGGGCACCTTTATCCGCTCATCAAGTTCTCCAACATGCTTGAGAACCACTTTGGCAGGCGAATTAGTCGAAAAGATTCTGAGAAACTAGTCGGAGACGTCATCAAAGGCGCGGATTCTAAGCATTACAAGGTTTTGAAGAAAGCCATGAAAGAATTCATTGAATCCTGGGAAAATGTGAGGTGTGTAATTGAAGTTGAAACTAAAGAAGAAGTGCCGCATCTAACAGAGATGTCCCCAGTTTCATATTTCCTGGTTGACCAAGGTTTTTATGGTCAGTATCTTCAGAAAGCAATTTTAGCTCTTCAAAGGATTCAGGATAACTTCCAAGGTATTTAAAATCATAAAGAGATTTTAATAAGTCTTGACTTTGAAATAAAGTTAATAAGAAAAACAAACGCGAACAACTTGTTGCAACGTTTCGACGTCGTCCGATGTCATTATCAAGCATAGTGAATATTAATGTGACAGAGCATATGTAGAGAATAATACGGTTCAATGGACAATAACAATACAATACAATTGGGTGAGAATTTGATGAACAAAACAATTAACCGCCGGTTAGCTCAGTTGGTAGAGCATCGGTCTCTCGTGCGGGAGGTCGTGGGTTCAAGCCCCGGCCGGACCAACACTCAGGGTCTTAAAATAACTGAGGAGAAGGTGCTGCCTTTGTATTACATCTGCAAATGGTTAGAACTCCAAGTCTTCTCGGATAAGGACGTTAAACCGTAGGCCCTGTCTCCCATCCCTTCCTTAATCTGTATATGGGGGACATTAAACTGTTGAACTATTCGCATAAGTGTAGGGGATTGTCTCCCGGTTCAACAGCCTACCCCTACTGGAGGCATAACATATTAATACTAATTATTCACTCATGATTGTAAGCTGCGCGGTTGCCTTTGCGCCTTAATATGCAGCCCGTAAAGTCCTCCACTGACTATGATTGTGAAGCGCATTGAGCCAGCTGTTAAATGCGCTATATAAGTGCCGATTACGATTACGATTAAGTAAATAGTTTTGCTCACACAGAGTCTGACTGAACGTTAAGCGTGGATGACAGTTCCTTTATGTAGAACAGAAGAAGCTTCCGCATATTAAAGAAATACACATCGAAATTTGACTCTCATATATGAGATGTTCTACATAAAGGAACTGTCATCCACGCATAAAGTTCAGTCAGACTCTGTGCGAGCAAAACTATTTAGTTAATTGTTTTGTTCATCAAATTCTTACCCAATTGTATTGTATTGTTATTGTCCATTGAACCGTATTATACTCTACATATGCTCTGTCACATTAATATTCACTTTGCTTGATAATGACATCGGACGATGTCGAAACGTTGCAACAAGTTGTTCGCGTTTGTTTTTCTTATTAAAGAGATTTTGACCATTATTACAATAATAGACCTCTTCAACTTCTGTATAATGTTGGATCAGTCGACTTTACAAAATGGTACAGCATACTAGATTTTAAATCGTATATTGTTGAATTTAGGTAAAGTATTGAAGTTGGCCCTTGAAGGAGCATGTCCTGCTCTAGATTTTCTGAAGAAATCAGAGTCCTCAAGCAGCATGCCAGTAATTCAAGTTCAAGATGTAAAGAGAAGTGAGCTGATATGCTTCGAGTGGGATGATGATATCCTACTTTATTCATACCACGACACTGAATACGGAAAGGGACACGAGATTCACTATGACTTTGGAAAAATAGAAAGTGAACTGGCTGGAAGATACTTGATAGGAAAGGTTTGATTATGTGTGCCAGTGTAATTAATATACACCTATTTCAAAAACCTTTGTCACAACCTAAACCAACGAGACAATTCCGCATGGCAGTAATTAGGGATTAATCCCATTTGCATGCAGTCATTTAGTCTTTTTACAATGACAGGCTGTTATTTTCCCAAAGATCAAATGAGTGTCCGAACCTGACCACAGACGTTTGCTGTTTGCTTTTGGTCTCTGTCTTGTAGATTGTTGTTTTTGGCTGTGACAACGGTTTTTTTTTTGTTTTTTTTTTGAAATAGGTGTATAAAGATAAGTAGATAACCCGCACCAACTTTAGCCATAAAATTTAAAAGGGAAGTAAAAAGGAACAAATACTTAAATTTTCAGAACAGTTTGAACGTCTTATTTGAATGAATAGACGGGAAGGAAGGAAGGAAAGGATAAATGGACAGATGGACGGACAGATAAGGTCAAATGAGAGTGTCAGAGAGTACACAGTTTTGATAAGGCCATTTTGTTGACTGATTTAAGAAACTCAACTCCATGGTCAGGGTACCGTGTTTCCCAGTATATTTTTGGCATGGAAAAATATTACACAAGAATAAAACAAAACTATATTTGTAATTTCATTTTTCCAGGCGTACCTAAGCACTGCTGGTGGACTCCGTGAATTCCCATACAGAAACGAACTTTTCCACACATGCGCAAATGTCCTCAACGACATAAGCGCTCGGCTACCACAAGAACCAATCAGCGCAGACCAACAGAATCGTTTGAGTGTCTTAAAAGACAAAGAGTTAAAGAGTGTCCAGGACCTTCTCGATCATTTGGAAGTGATCATATGTTGGTTGAGTAAGACGTCTTACTTTGCTAAAGAAATGGTTGAAATGCCTTTGATAGATTATGTTAAGAGGTATGATTTGTTTATTTAAACGTCCGTGCGTAATTATACATTTATATACGAATTTACATTAGCAAGCCTGCTGTGCCATACTCATTTTCCCCTCGAAATTAGAAGATCAAATACGCTTAAACAAGAGAGCGTACCCCTCCCCCTTAATTTTGCCGTCTTCCTCTACGCTATTTTGAATAAAAGTCCTCTTAGTTTGTTGTTGAAATGTAACAACTTGTTTCTTTAGGAAAATACTCATCTTTATATTATTGCTGCATGTACGACGCACTTCATTCAGACGCAAAAATACATTTTCTTATAAAAAAGTGTCTAATTCAATATGAAATTGTGGAGCGTTTTTACCTCAAAACGGAGAAAACTCCATCAAAATAACATATTTGGTGTAGTCCCTAGCCGGAGAAAAAGAGAAATCAGAGGAAGGCAAAACACCATGTTGCAGCACATTTCCTTAATGAGGTCACCTTTTTAGCTTTAATCTTGGGAAACCTGTGTAGTGACTAGTCTTTCAAACTTTCTTTTTTGGTTATAGATATTTCTTAATATTTACGATCTTTCGTTTCGTGATCTGTCTTAGAAAACTCCCAAGTTCCAATCTACTCCCCAAAGCACTTTTTGAAGATCGTCATAAAGAGTTCAAGCTCTGTCATGTAGTGAGTATGTACCAGAAGTTAGAGGAATTCCTTGCTGACGCTTCGGCAAAAACCGTTCCAGATAAATACAGAAAGCAGATGTCCGAAGAGGCACATCAGAAACTGGAAAAGGTATTTTTAAGCCGTTTTTATTGCTAGGGTAACCCAAATTCCAGGAACAGCTCTTTTGCGTTACCAAGGTCAACTTGAAGATAAACAACGCAGACGTTGACTTCATGACCATATTTAGTCTTTACGTTTTTGAAATGCAATAATTTATAGCATATTAAGAAACAAGTACTCTCCTGTAGCGATTATGGACTTACAAAGGCTTTTGGGATGCTAGACAGAATAGCGATACTTATGTTTGCTAACAAAAGCATTACGTTAATGTGCCAATCACAAAAGCTTTTCACTAGTTTCTTTGTTTCACCAGCCACTCAATATCTGGTTGGCACATGAATGACAAAGGCTTACCTCGCATGAAGTATCGCTATAGGTGATAGCTTTTTCTCGTAACGTACCTTTCGGTGGCTTTTTTTAATTATATTATTTATTGTTTTTATTTTTATTTAATGGTTGGCTTTTGTTGCTTATCATTTATATTTTTGCACTGGACTATCGTTTTTTCAACCTACATCTTCCAGCTGTGTGGGTTTTTTTGTTTTTTTTTTTTTTTTTTTTTTTTGTCAGATATTGAACTCACACGTCGAAATTATAATCAATGTTGCTCTTACCTGAAACGAAAAGGTGGAACTGCAATCACTAATTAGCCTTTCCGAAATTGAGGAAGGGACTGGGAACGAGTCTAGAAATATTCATCTAATTAAAAAACAAACCCCTTCACATGAAAAAATCACACTAAAATTATGAAAATTAGCGAGCTTGAGATATTTTGAGTAAATACTGACTGATTAGCAGGCTTTAAAGGAATGACAAGCATAAGAGAGAATTATTCATCCAAACATGCTCAGACCTGGTAATCGTACAAATATCAGTATGATCTTTCCTGTGATAGGGTTCATATCTTAGTTACATTAGTATTCGTACTCGACCCCAGTCCCTTTTTTAATTCCGGAACGGCTAATGCACTAAACGTGAAACCTTGATTCTCACAGGTGTGTGGCACAGGTGTGTGTGGGAACGAGATGGAAGTTTTGATCACTACGCTTCGTCGATTCATCTTTCGGTATCTGTTGTCGGATCAAGAACATCAGGACCCTCGAGATCCACAGGAGAATGCAGTCAAGTACTTATCGGATCCATCATTATGGACGCTGGATGCGACGACTGTCAGAAGCAATGACGATGAGGTGTTGGCTAGTGAGTTTGGGGAGAAAGAACCCAAATCTGCCTTACAAGATTATATCGACAAGTTCATTCCCAGGTCAATGCTTATTTGCGAGGTTTATTCTGTTATGTCTTTCTACGATAACATTGTCAAGGTATGTTTTGGAAACCATTCGTTCAAGTCCTGCTTCAAAAGTTTTGAACTCCTTTTCGCCATACTCATACTCTTTCTCTTCCTGCTCCTCTATACCGTTATCTTGTTAACCCTCCTTCTTCTCCGTTTCCTCCTTCACTTCCTTACTGCTAACTCTCTTCTTTGTACTTATCTCCTTCTATCCTCTTCCTACATCTTTTCTTCCTTCGTCTTTCTCCTCCTCTTCGTCTACTTCTCGTCCTTCTTTTAATCTCCATCTCCTCCTCTTTCGTCGTCTTCTCCTCCTGCTAATCCTCTTCCTCCTTCTCTTCTCTTTCTTTCTCTCCTTTCTACTCTTCCTCCTGCTCTTCCTCTTGCTTTTCTTTCTCCTCCTCTTATTCCTCTTGCTTCCCCTTGCTTCTCCTTTTTCTGATTTCTTCTTTTTTTCCTTCTCTTCTTTTCCTTTTTCCATTTCTGTTTCTTCTAACCTTTATATTGTGCTTATTGCTTTTTTCTTTTACATAGGAAACAAAACAGAAGCAACTTCAGCAACAACCTTCACCTAGGAAACTAACCAGAAACAAAACAAAGCTTGCTCCTAAATTCAAAATGTCTGGATTTGCTTGAAGGAGTCAGTCAGATATACCTTATAACCAAGCACAACCACTTTGTTTAGTTTTTGCATTTATGGTCATTTTTGTTGTAGTTATAGTGTACCACGTATGGCGAGAAGATTCAGTGTAAGAACGCTATAGAAAGTAGGTAACAGAAAAAAGGTTAACAACTTAAGTAGGTATTCCATATTTGAAAAGCATTCTATGGACCTTTTTTTGTTTTTGTTTTTTGTTTTGTTTTGTTTTGTTTTTGTTTTTTGTTTGTTTGTTTGTTTATTTATTTGTTTTGTTTTGTTTTGTTTTTTGTTTTTAAACGTTTAATAATACTATTCTTGATATAGCTAATTCAATTAACGTTGTCGCTGGGAAAAAAAGCCTAAAAGCTTTTATTTATCTTTTGTTTACCAACAAACTTCGCTGTACAAATTCTACAACTTCCAAGCTGTAGAATTTGCAAGTATACAGTGAGTTTTTTGTTCTAATAATGTCATGGTGAAAAAAAAAATCATGATTCCGCTCTCAAAGCTTTAGGCTTTAGTCTTTTTTCAGCGACAACGTTAAGTGAATTAGGTATGTACACATTACAATATAGCAGCCAAGTAAGTTGAATGAATCAGTAACGAAGGATCCCCCCCCCCCCTAATTATCGCCGAGTTAAGCAAAAGATTTGCAAACAATTGCTATGCCATCCTACAATGCGGACATGTCTTTTGTCATTTTTGGGGAAGCTTTGTTGCAGTTCTGTAGATAAGTAAGTGATTTCTAAACATGTTTTTAAGTCTCTCATGATTACAACTCTTTTTTTTTCTTCTTCTTTT
>JAAAQI020123762.1:3839-15136 GCA_011800005.2 Stichodactyla mertensii
ACCAATCTGGGGAGCTTCCCATTCACCATCTTCTTCATCATCCCAGTCATCCGGTTTGATTCCATTTGGATCAGGAATGTATTCTGGTTCATCATCAAGCCATCCCTCAGGTTTCTGTGCAACAAATTTACAGAGATGTCAGTCATTAAGTGGCCTCTTTAACAATACTCATTGTACTGTGCATGTATGCTATTAGGTGCTGTATGCTATATGGAATGTTTAATAATACATGCTATTCAGAGGAGAGGTAGCATGACACATTTTTAATGTAGCTGCACACTTTTATGCGTAAGCATTAGGCTATTATGGTAAAAACATTCAAACTGCATGATTTTATCAAATAATTCACAGCACAGCATAGCTTGTTTGGCAACAAAAGTTTGTTCAAAGCAATATTGCAGAGTTCTGTAGTCTAAGTATTCTATAGAACAAGTGGTCCATTCATGCTTTAACTATTAAATAAATATTATAAATCTTTTCTAAGCTAAAACATCACTTTGCTAAAAAATAAGAAACACATATGCAAATGAACCAGTCAAATCCAAACTGACAGTATTTTAGTTGGGTGTGATAAGTATCCGTTACCAACTTCCTTTACCTTAGCATCAGGATCTGGAATCTTTGCAGGAGCATCTTCATCCCAATCATCAGGCTTCTCAGCATCAGGGTCTGGAATTTTCTCTCTTTCATCCCAGTCCTCTGGTTTCTTGTCATCTGGGTCTTCAATCTCCTTGGGTGGGTTTACAGAAGGCGTCATGTCTTCAAGTAAGCTACCTTTACTTACACTCTCTTGGTCTACAAACACCTCGAAAGTGTTATCAGGTCTAACAACCAAGGTAAAGAGATGTGTTTTTTTGCCATCAAATACACCTTGGAAATTTCCTGTGGGCTTCTTTGCATGTTTCTCTTCATAGGTTCCATTGACAGGATTTTTGTGTTGGAAAATGAAATGTAACTGGAAATTCAAAAATCCATAAAGTTTGAAATGATATTTTTTATAACGACAAACTATAAGGTTTCCACCCAAAAATCAACACTGTGCCAAATCTAACAGTTAATTGTAATTTTACTTTAATGAGGCTAAATGTAATGTATGCAAGGTTAAAATTGAGACAATGCTGGCCAGCTGTCTTGCCCCAGGTAGCAAATGGAGGGAATCCAGAAAGGCTATAATTACACATGTCATCCAACCTTCCACTTCCTTTTGCTGTTCTAGAACATTTGCCCCTCCCTCCCTCCTCTCCCAAGTTGTGGTAAGTGCTGTTCAGGTCAGTACCAAAATTCCACTGATTACTCGGCATGCCAGGTGCCAGGGAGTGGACTGTGGCATGGTTGTCATGGTGACCTCCTGGAGAGACCAGGGTCTGCAAGGTCAGTTGCTCTTGTCTGGCACCCAACTCTAAGCTCATCTATTAGTGATGAGTTTACAGTCAAACCAGCTCAAGCGTACCCCTCTAGATTCCATTAATGATTTCATTATTTGAATATTGAGTTGATTATTCAAACTTCAAAATTAATTCTCTACTCGAATTTGGATTGAAAATACATGCAAACTTTATACTGGCTTTTCTGTGGAGTTTTTCTACCTATTTATGGCACTCATTAAAGAATCCAATCAAAATTTGAGTGGAGAATTGATTTTGAAGTTTGAATAATCAACTCAATATTAGAATAATAAAAACAATTAATGGAATCTAGAGGGGTATGCTTGAGCTGGTTTGACTGTAATCATTTTAAAATCCAATCTAAATGTAAAAGTACCTTAACTACTCTAAAAAAAGAGAGCCTTCCTTAAAGTACTGTAATTATATTGCCTTACCTTGCGTTCTTCACCACATTTATCTGGTCCAAACATGATAGTGTAAGGGCTTTTGTCTGTAAAAGTATCCTGTGTAGGAGATATTATCTTCACTTTGTTTGTGTTCAATATATTAAAATAAAACAGATCCTAAATAGAGGATGGTCATTATTTAAAAGGGGAAGAAGTGCAAATATAGGAAAGGCAACTAATTTTCTCAAAAGCAAAAGAGAGGTGACTGGAGATCTCATACAACTAAGATGATGAAAAGTGGTAAACAAAGCCGGGTGTCTGTGAGGAGAAGAATTACTAAAAGTTCACCACAAAAGGAGATGGTCAGCAAAATTGAAAGAATTTACACCAGCAGCCCTAGTTCCCTCCCTCTCCCCCTGTCCCCACCTTCCCATGCACAATAGATTGATCCCCCCCCAACACTAGCTTCACCAATGAGAGCGTAAAGTTTTTCCCAAAGGAATATGGAGGATCGGACAAACAAAATTACAAACCTCTCAATTTCAGGGACATTTAAACATTTCTTGGCTATATTTGTGTCAATGTTTTCCTGCACTACACATTATAAAACTAAACTGTATAAGATTTTTTAGTAATCAACATTTCATAGTGCAATTTTGATAAAAAGTTTTGGCTTGTCTGACATAGCAACAGTATCCATGGATCGCGGGATAGGTCTATTAAAAGCCCCTCCATCAGAAACCAAAATTATAATATTTCATATTGACACTTACTGGAGAAAATCCCTGTCCATCAGCAAGAAGCTTGATATATGCACCACCACATTCCATTGATTGTTGAAACTTTACTTCATATCTGAAAAGAATATTATTTATAAAATAACTTTAGACATTACACCACCCAATCCAGCCAAAAGCCACGCTTTTCTGACCCTGCAGAAATATTTCCAAAAGAAAGCACATACATGTTAACATAAATAAGATTATAAAACTAATTAAGTAACTTACTGGACAATGAAGGGCTTCTCTTTAAATTCAAATTTTTTGTCAAGCTTGGCAGAAATAGCATGATGTCTTGCTCTGGACTACAAATTAAAAAAATATACACGTTAAACACATAAGTACTAGTTTTATATTTAGATTTTGTTCACAAAATTTTAGATTCCAGAATATTGATAATGTGGACTGTGTCATTAGAGTTGCTGAGTTGAATGAATCTGTCAAATCAAAATATTTGTTACTGATTTCTTTTGTTGGATCAAGAAGAACAACAACTTAAAGAATTAATAGCCTACAATCTTGGACAAAATTGTTGAGAAAATTTCTCTCGATCAAAAACAAGGATTTTAAATCAACAAAACTATAAATTGTGTCCCCTCCCTTCCCCCAAAAAACAATGCTGAATCCCAACTGGGTTATTTTTGTCCCCAAGTGACCAACATTGTCCTGGGTGGGGAGGGGGGAGGGTCCATTTCAACAACTCTTATAAGGGTATGACAGATTTTTTTGAAAATGTGAAAAATTCTCAACACTTTTTGTCCAAGATTGTAGCTTCTGGGCACCTCCCTACCATTCAGGAGATCTCGTACTCATCAGTCCCCCTATAATACTTAGCCTAATATGTTGTTATGTGAAAACATGGAAAGAGGGTTGAACTGCAGAAAAAACAGGCCCTAATTGCTTCAACAAACCTTTAGAACAAGTCCAATGTCACCTTTAAACAACTTGGTTGATGGTTCCTCAAATAACCATTCACCTAGAGTATAAAATGGTTAGTATGTACAATCAAAAAGTCTTTTAACAACAGCAAATAGGGAAGCATGGGTGTTGTGTGCTGTTAATGTGCTGCCTCTCACCACTGAGGTGTCTCAGGTTCAATTCCTGGACCTGCTATCTCATGTGAGAAGATAATTGTGTTGGTTGGTTCTCTCATGTGCTTTGAGGGTTTTTCCTGGGTTCTCCGGTTTTCCTCTCTCCACAAAAACCAACTTCTAAATTCCAATTTGATCTTTGGACATTCACCTTGGCTGGAGTCTACATGTACAGCTCTGTTGTAAATGGCCCAAATTGTTTCATAAAAACAAAAGCTTAATAGATTTTAGAAATATCCATACTAGTACAAAATATATAAAAGGGCTATTATTTGATTTTGTACTACATCCCAACATTGCATCGCCTCACCATTGTGAATTCCCTGGGTTGGGTGGCTGGTTTGGACCCATGCCACAAGGGATTTTCACTGAGCTCTCTGGTTTTTCCTCCCACCATAAAAATCAACATATAAGTTGAGTATTGTGTGCTGTAAACATTGAATGCAGTGGTAGTGGTACGTGAAGTGAACCTCACAAAGGGTCCCTCACAGGGAATGATGGTTGTAAAATGTGTGTTTTATTGTGGATTCTCAAAAGGAGTTACATATTGTCATTAAAATCATTTACTATGATGTACATACCATCATACTTAGCAATAACCTCATCAACTCCATCCTTTTTAGCTTTGGATTTGATCCATCTAATATGAAAAAAAGATAATATAATAGATTAAGCACAAATATGTGTAAGCAATTTTCTAGTTGCATATACTAAATGACGTTTAGGGTTGGGGGTATACAAGCAAGGAGGTGTGCCCCTATTTTTTTCCCCCCCCAAAAAAAGATAATGCAATCTAAAATCAAACTGTAATTTTTACATAAGGGAAGAGAGTTAAAGAACCATATAGTTTACAAAACAATAAGTTCTGAAAGTTAAAAACAGGTGTTTTTATAAGCGAGTAAACTTCAGGTAGAGTATGTATAAGCATGTCTTTAATATTAAACAACCAGAAATATAAAACATGCAACGAAACTCGAAAGATATCAAAACGAGTACACAGGCTTTCCACTAACATAAATCATGACAATCCACATCAAATGAGCTAAATAAAAAGCGAGAATTTAATTTTGAATTGAGGATGTGGCATAACCAAAGAATTGCCTAAGTACTTCCTGACTTTCAAGTATTTTTTTCGACGATCGTACGTGTTAGCTATACTTGCCTTGTTTTATAAACAGCTGGGTCTGCAAAGGGCTCAGCTAGAAATACAGCACCTTCGTGTTCCACAGAAATAGTAGGCGGTTTGTAGTTTTCAATTTCAGCTGGCTTTTTTGCCGGCTTTTCCTGTCAAAAGAATTCCTAAACTTGTATTGCTTTGATCGACGCTACACGCAAGGAAGATGTATAGGAATTAATCAGTTGTATACCTTCTCTTCCGACGCTTCTGGTTCTGTTTCTACTTCAGCATCTGGTTCTTCATCAGCTACAGGGTCTTCTTCAGGGACTGCGTCCTCTTTGTCAGCCAAAGCAACAGGAATCCATACAGTCAAACACACAGCGAATGCCAAATATAAGAAAAATACGCGATCAACTTCCATATTTATACTGATCTTTAACAGTAAAACCTAAATGTCAAGGTGCCTAGTCTTTAGGACGGTTCTGGAGGAACAAAGGGAGAGATCCTTGAAAAATATGGGAGGAAGATTAGAAAGTTACTAGAAATTCAAATTAACGCGTGGAAGCAATTGAATGGTCAAAAGTACAGAACACACAGAACACATGGCCGACCTTACGCAAAAAGACTGGGCTTTATCAATTTGAACCAATTACTAGCGTCGATATATCTGCGTTTCATGCACTTTGAAGCTTCGGGCTTGTTCTGTCCAATCAGAAATGCTAAAAGAAAAACCGTTGCATATGGTCAGACTATCCAATGAAAGGCATTTTTATATCTTGTATGTGTTCGTAAATTGACCAATAAAAGAGCCTGTAAGATTATGTATTTAAGCAAAGGCGCATATGATGTTCATGTGACACTTCGGTTAAAATGGCTGGTTTTGTCGTTGTGTTCTTTCTCGCTATCTTATCTTTTTCCTCCTTTTTTGAACTTTGTAATTCTAGATCTTTCAGTATTGACTATACCAACAATCGCTTCGTCAAAGATGGCCAGCCTTTTCGTTACATTTCAGGTGGTATGCACTATTTTCGGGTGCCAAAATATTATTGGAAAGATCGCCTTGTCAAGTTGAAAGCAACTGGGTTGAACGCCGTTCAAACCTACGTTTCTTGGAACTTACACGAGCCTGTACAAGGGAAGTACAACTTTGAAGGAGATGCAGACCTTCTGGGTTTTCTTAACCTAGCCAACAGTTTAGATTTACCCGTTATACTCAGAGCTGGTCCTTACATCTGTGCAGAGTGGGACTTTGGTGGACTTCCAGCATGGCTTCTTAAAAACACTTCCGTTACTGTCAGAAACGTAAATGATAAACTGTACATGTCTGCAGTTGAGTCATGGATGGGAGTCTTGCTACCAAAGATAAAACCCCTACTCTATAATAATGGAGGTCCCATAATCATGGTTCAAGTTGAGAACGAATATGGTAATTACATATACTGTGATCATAACTACATGTCAAAATTGGAGCAGATATTTCGCAGTCACCTTGGTAACGATGTGATTCTTTTCACAACTGATGCGGCTTTTCCAGCCATTATTCACTGTGGAACACTTCCCTCACTTTTCACCACAATAGACTTTGGCCCAAAAGTAGATCCCAGTATGGCATTCCAGGTACTGCGCAAATACCAAGACAATGGCCCTTTGGTTAACTCAGAGTATTACACAGGCTGGCTGGACTTCTGGGGAGAAAAACACCAGACCAAAAACAAAACAGTTGTAGCAGAATACCTAGATAAGATACTAGCTTTGAATGCTTCAGTGAACTTGTACATGTTTGAAGGTGGCACTAATTTTGGGTTCTGGAACAGTGGAAATAAGGATAGCACCCAGTTCAGAGCTGTACCCACAAGTTATGATTATGATGCACCTCTTACAGAAGCAGGTGATCCAACTCCAAAGTTATTTGCCTTGAAAGATGTTATTGCAAAGTATGAGAAGATACCAGATGTACCTGTTCCTCCGGCAACACCAAAGTACCCATATGGTAAAGTTCACATGACAGAACATGGCTTGTTACTTGATTTTCTGCCCCAATTAACGCCTCTTGGTCCAGTCACTTCTCCAACTACCTTGACAATGGAACAGCTTGGCCAAAACAGTGGGTTTGTTCTTTATCGCAGTCAAATTCCTGCAGAATTCCAACAGTCTTCACGAATGATACAGATTAAAGATTTGGTTCGTGACAGGGCTATTGTCTATGTTGGACATATCAGACAAGCAACTCTGAACCGAACTGTTGGACAATCTAAAGCCATGCTAAACATTGGAGAATTTCTTCAGCTTGACATTCTTGTTGAAAACATGGGTCACATTTGCTTTGGATCTCATATGGTTGATCCCAAGGGTATTCTTGGAAATGTTACAATTGATAATGTTGCCATAAGGAATTGGGAAATGTACCCTCTGAACCTTGAAAATGTGGTCAATAATGCAAGTATTACTAGTGTAGTCCAGGGCAATTCCCTTAAAATGGATAATGGCTTTGCTCCAACATTCTACACTGCTGAAATCCCTGCAGTTCCTTTTGGTGATAGTGCTTTTGACACATTCATTCGTCTTGATTGGTGGACCAAAGGGATTGTGTTTGTTAATGGAGTCAATGTTGGACGATACTGGCCAATTGCTGGACCCCAACAGACTTTATATATCCCAGCTAGCATCCTTTCTCCCAACCAGAAAACTAGCAAACTGGTTATTCTAGAGCTTGACGATGCCCCTTGTGACTACCCAGAGACATGTTATGTGGAATTTGTGACCACACATGTTGTCAATGGCACAACTAATCCAGTATTTGGACAGGAAAAGTTGGACAGGAAATCTTACAAAGGAGGTCTTTATTGATGTTGCATCCATTGCAGAATGAATGCAAGAATCTTTCTTCTAGAGTCTTTCCTACATAAAGCAAACAAAATAATAGTCTTGATGAAAGAGGGAAGTGTTCATGAAATTTGATTTCTTGACCAATTTTTTTGCAAAAAAGGAAGAAGAAAAAAAAACGAAAGAAAGTTGATTAAGCAATTTATACATGTAGTTCTGGATCAATTTGCATGTAAAAAATATAGATATTGCAATTAAATTTAATTTTGATGGGTGTCAATGAAAAACAAATCTATGACACTTTCACTTTTTACTTAAAATAATTGAAATTGTAATTTTCTGAAATAAATTATCATTCTCCCATGGCTAAGAGTACATTGTAAGCCAGTTTCAGTTCTATTCAATATGTCTTGTTTGTCATGTCCAAAAGAAATGTAGTGGCCAGTAGCTTTTGTAGAGCAAGGTTTACATGTATTTTAAGGCAATTAAGCATTGTCATCAGAAAAACACTGTAAAACATGCTTGTAATTTTAAATTACAAACAGAGCATTAAAAAAATGCTTGAACATTGTCTATGGTTGTTAAGATATTGATATTTATAATTACCAGAAATGACTGCAGAATAACTGCATCTCTCAAAATGTCCTCAGACAAATGATTCCTTTTGATTTTATAGTTTATTATATAAAGCATCAATATATTTTTGAAATTTTGGCCACTTACTAAGTAGGTTGTTTGCTCAAAAGACTTTCTACTAGACTTAGATTTAACGGCACAAACGCTGATTTGTCACTAATTGTACCAACTAGGGTGGTAGTCTATAATACACACAAAAGAAGACAATGGAATTAGTGTCTACTAACTTCTATTAGACTAGAAACTATTTCACGGCCCAAGGAAAATCACTCTATCTTGAAGTAGAGTGATTTTCCTTCGACCATGAAAAAATAGGCAAACTAATAGTTAGTAGTAGACTCTAAACCTATTGTTTTCTTTTGTTCTTTATCAACTAGTACAAACTATGTAGTCATTTTTCTTTCACAGTCCAAGGAAAATCACTCTTCCAGTATCACAATAATTCATAGGAACATGGCATTTTGGTTCAGACGCATATCACTCCAAAGAAAACGAGTTCTTAAAATTTCACAAACATTAAAGGAAAAAAAAAAATTTTCGGTAGGAGATGCATTGGAACAGGAAAATGCTTATGATTCGTTCAATTTCTTATACAGCCGAGCGACCTCGCGGGTTCATAATTTCTTTCGATCGTTTTCAGTAAATGACTCCGCCTGAGCCGCGGTGACAGTTGAAAAGGGATGATACTATAGTCCAAGTATTGGAATAATCATTTTACTTAAGCTACAAGGCTGCAAGCGTATTTGTTTCTCTTAAGTCCTAAAATTAAATGAGAAAAGAAAAAAAGAAAAACCCTGGATGGATTTGAAAACAATTCTTCCAAAAGCTAACCGTTATATGAATTAAGAATGAATGTCTTTAAATATCAAACATTCAGTGGCCATATACTTGGAAAAATGGATTGATGATCTTTTTCTTTTTAAATAACGTTGCCTTGGGATGACTTTGAAAAGGAATGATACCATAGTTCAAGGTCTTCAAAATAAATAAATAATAAGTATTGTATAGTAATTATTGAACTATCGTTTATATATTCGCCTTCCCCAACTTGGCAGATTTGAAAATAATCCTTCCAAACACTGAGCGCAATGTAGGTCAATAATAACCTGGTAACCGTTATATGAATTAAGAATGAACGTCTGTAAATATCAAGCATTCAGTGGCCACTTGGAAAAATGGATTTCCTTTAAACTCTTCCGCAGATGATTTCTTTTGAATGACTTCGCCTGAACGATGACATTAAAAAGGGATTGTACTATGATGTAGTTCAAGCATTGAACTAAGGACTGTTCGCCTTCCGTTTTTAAAGTCCTAAAATTAAATAAATAAGTAAGAAAGAAAAGAAAAGAAAGTAAGTAAGAGAGAAAGAAAAGAAAAGGAAAAAAACCTGAATGGATTTGAAGATAATTCCTTCAAATAGCACCATGCACATCAATAATAACCTGGTAACTGTTATATGAATTGCGACTTTTCCCGCTGACTGACCGTTTACTTTTCTTTTCTTTTCTTTTCTTTTCTTTTCTTTTCTTTTCTTTTCTTTTCTTTTCTTTTCTTTTCTTTTTCTTTTTTTTTCCTTCTTTTTCGGATGTAGTTCCGAAGCAAGTTTAGCTGTGCTATAGTATTTGATGATTTGATGGCCATTTTATGATACCTTCATGTAAAGGGATAAAAATTAATGATCTGAGCCAGGAAATAATATGAAATGCAGAGACCCTGATGCTAGTAACATTATATCATCTAATCAAGATGGAATTAAGAAAAAGGAGAAAAAAAGCGGGGAGGGGAATTACCGTACTGTGTAAGTGCTGTAGAGCAGATTTCGTATGACTGTGAAATAGTCGCAGCACGGTCAGTGCCGTAAGCGTGCCTTACCACGACCGTGATGTTTTCTAGAATTTTTAACGGTTCCTTGCCGCGCCTCGACCGCGTATCCGCGCCGTGTTCGTGCCGCGACCTTTTCACAGTCATGCGAAATCTGCTCTAAGTATGTCAGTACTATACGTTTCCCACTCATACAAAAGCCGCTCTATCAGGTTTTTCCCTGTTTCTAATAAAACTTCGTACACAGTGAAGATGTCATTTTTATCCTTCACATGTGAAGATATCAATGTTGCCATGACTACCCTTGTATCAACCAATCACAAATGGCCTTAATATTCTTCCTTGATCCTGGATATTTCATTGATATTTATAAAATAAACCGAACATTACATTACGTAGTCATGAACCCTCGAAGATAAAATTCGTTTCTCCGCGCGCACATGTAGTATCCCTCTATTTCCAATGTCAAATTTTTTGGAAAGATTTGACTTTCGTTAAAGTTGTACATCGTGTGTATTTATTTTATTTATTTTTTCAAATGACCAGAATACTTGCGGAATTTCTTAACATTAATAACAAGCCAAGGCTTTCTCTTTCCAGGTTTTCCAGGATATTACCTGGACATTAGACCAAGCCGTATCAAGTTCTTCCTTGCAGGCACACAATTTCCTTTCTCGGATATTTCAGTGTAATAAAATGTTTTTAGTTAGTGCTTATCGCTTATTGCTCACCCCGTGCACTTAAAGGAAACTTCGTCTAGCTATATTCATCCCTTGGTTAATGACTCGAAGACCTATGAGTTGCATTCCCATGATAACTTAGTACTAATCAGGCTTTGGTGTAAAATTGATGACAAATATTAAAAGAAAACTAGTTTACAACACTACTGTATACTCCTCTAGTTCTTTCTTTCTTTCTTTCTTTCTTTCTTTCTTTCTTTTATCTCAAAGTATTATTAGAATCAAGGCCAGGTATATTATTAAAAAGGCCATAATCTGTATTTGCTTAATCTATTCTAAATTATATCTTAGAGAATTTTTATAATTTAATATCGGGACATCTGCTAAAGCCTTTCTTTCTTAGGCTTATACTCAGTTTCTTTCTAGACGTTGTTTATAAGGATATGACAAAATGAAGACACTAATATGAAAAGAAACTGCACAAGACTGTTATATACCTCTCTAGTTCTTTCTTTCTTTCTTTCTTTCTTTCTTTCTTTCTTTCTTTCTTTCTTTCTTTCTTTCTTTCTTTCTTTCTTT
>JAAAQI020123773.1:0-15133 GCA_011800005.2 Stichodactyla mertensii
GACCTACAAACTGCAGACCTACAAATTTTGGCGGGAAAAGTTTTTTTAAATTTGTAGGTCTGAAGTTCAGCCCCCCCCAGCTACAAAAACGCTGCGCCGCCCCTGCCGTACTTACCGTTTACACAGAGCCGTCTCTTTAATTGCACAAAAGATCACCGTACGAATTTTTAACCGGATAGCTTGGTCCCGTGTAAACGGAAGGCCTAAAAGTACAACTTTTTGAACGGTCCGTGAATTCGTCCGGTACCGTGTAATCCCGGCCTTAGTGGTAAAAATCATTTTCTGCCATGTCCAACGGGACGAGATTCCGGTACTTTGAAGTATTATTTTCAAACTTGATTGTTGACGAGCACCTCCGCCCCTTATGTACGGGAGTCCCCTCTCCTGGGGGTTTTAATCAGACACCAAAAGGTGACATCTAGTTTTAATTCTATTCAAGTAATTTTACTGCCAAGTTGACTGCAGCTAAACATTGTTTCAGGTACACCTGGTTATTTTTCAAGCGAAAATGCATTTCTTTTTACCCTCCAAAATCCACACAACATTTCTCCGTCGACTTTCCCCATAAAAAACGACCAACAGACAACAGCTGCTCAAACAAGTCCATTTTTGGGACCAAGCTTTGGCTTGAAGGATCTAGTTGTGTATGAAGACACAAATGGTCGTGTCAGCTGTTACAGTAATCTTGGCGGTGCCTATCAAGTACCATCTGACGCATCAGACAAGGCAGAAGGCAACAATATCTTTACTGGAAGTCGCTGGTTTTATCCTGATGAAATTGAAGTCTTCTACTATGACTGTGAGTATTCTTTAACTAGCTGCTAAAAGTCTGATTGGTTGATTGACATTACGGCCAGTCGGTGATTTTTTTTTGTAAAACATCGTCCAAATTTTATTTTTTCCTCTTCTTCATATTTTTAGTTTCCAAGAGCAACGTGTCTCACGATATTCAAAATAGGTCTTCTTCCATGGATCTAATGAATGGACTGTGGTGCTCTGGTGCAAATACTGTCAATCAATTCATAGTCCTGGAATTCAACGGCTTAGTGACCGTTACTCATATAGCAATACAAGGATTGCCGGACAGACACGTGACATCTTTTGATGTTGAATACTTGACTGCTAAAAATAATAAACTGGCCCAGTCAAAAGAATGGATAAAACTGACTAAGGTAGGTCAGCTGACGCCGAGATTTCTAGTTGTGACCTATTTCCAGGTCCATTTTTTTACAAAATCAATTTAAAGCCAACAAACACAAAAAGTTCCTGTTCTGAAGAGGAATTTAAGAAAAAATTCATAGAAAGGCTTTTTACTTTGGACCCGGAAGTCACTTTTTCATGCGCGTTTTCATGTGAGCGAGATCAAGCGTGATGTTACTTAAATTTGTCCTCCTGGTTCAAAATATAAGCAATTTTGTGAAGATTTGAAGGTTTGTTATACTATTAGAGAAATACTCCAGTTTCGAGTTCTTGTTTTCCCTGAAGCCTCAGCCTTGATTGGGCGTAAAATATCTGCAATTAACGGCAAAACTTGAAGTACCTGCATTGATTATTTATACGTAAATTCCACACCTTAACATGAACTGTTAGTAAAATTAAGTAAAACTATAAAACATATTAAACGCTAATCAGGGTAATAATGAACTTGAAATGAGTGATACTCATCCTTATTGTAATCCTTTTCTTCTTTTTTTCTTTTTCTTTTTCTTTTTCTTTTTCTTTTTCTGTTTCTGTTTCTTTTCTTTTTTTTTTACAAAGATATTTGTTTCAAGGAATCAAGGTAGGCAAACTCTCCATGCTTTGATGCCACCTGTACGTGCATATAAAGTTTCTATCCGCCCTATCTCTTGGATTGGAGGAATATGTATGAAGATAGAATTTTTTACCTTCACCACCAAAGGTAAGAGACGTTCAGGCCAAGACTCGTTCAGTAAACAATCATGCTCCTCACGCTAGGGTTATGCAGCCAGTGAGGGTGAGTCTATATGCGGTTCAGGGCATTGCCTTTTGCATGCCAACCTGTATATAACACAAATACTCGAAATTTTCGAGTTCTCTGTTGCTCAAAGTTAGACTCGTTTTTGTATAGAATATGTGCTGAATTTCAAAGTGTATTTCGACAAACCGTCCCTCTATTTCCCTTAATGGTAAGCTGTGGTTAATTAGGACGAGCGTGGATTAGTACCGAGTCAAATAACCCCACGGCTGCCCTCGAAGTCCCACCCCCAGGGACCCTAATCTTCGCTCGGTTTTTCATCAACGAAAATACAGAGTGATCAAGAAAAATAGTGAAACTATGAACAATACTTACCCCCCTGTTTCTTTAGCTTGTGGGCCGGCGTTTGGGATGGAATATGGAGATGGTAGAATTCCAGATGAACGAATTTCAGCTTCTTCAACTTTTTCGACGTTTAAAAAGGACGTAGGAGTAGATAGGTATCGATGGCCAATGCGAGGAAGATTGAATTTCAATGTTTTGGGGAAAGGATGGCTTCAAGCTCAGGCTAAGGAAGATTGGTTCCAGATTGACTTAGGATCACCTCAAGAAATACGATGTTTAGACCTACAAGGAGTAGGCGGAAAAATACAATTTGTAACAACTTTTAAGATTTCATATAGCAACAGTGGTTCAAAGTGGGAATTCGTACAGACAGATTACAGTACAAACGTAAGTATTTTGTGTTACGAAAGAATTGAAATCAAGTTTATTCAGTTAAAAGCAAATTAGCTATGATGACCACGAAACAATAGGTTCAAGTCCGGAGCTGTTGGACATGAATGAATATAATCCTCGACTTGAGGATATCGCCATTTCCATCTTTGTACGTTTAGTTTTGCAAAGCTGCCAAAAATTAAGGAGGTTGAAAAATGACGAACGAGAAAGGCTTTGAATAAGACAAAAAACCGGTCAAAAGATATGAAAGTTATTAAGGAAAAAAAAAGGCATGCAATAAGTTGCATCTAAGTTAAGAAGAGAGAGAGAAAATCAAGTCGAATTAGCTAAAAGTGGATCCGAGTAGCGGCGAGTTTTGCAGAGTTTAAAAGGACGGCGTGTTGTTGGGATTGTCGACAGCAAAGAAAGATTTTCTCTGTCTACATAATAAAAAGGAAATTACAAGGTGACTTGAGGATATGAAGTTTGTCTTCTCGTTCGCTGCACTCACTTGTGAAATATTGCTTTCACCACTCGAAGATATACTTCATATCTTCGCGACGCCGTGTAATATGCCCTGGCTATCTGTATATTGACATCCTTGTTCTATTAAATAGACGTATCATGGAGTCACTGACAGTGCGTTCACGCTATTTTACCCCATTCCAAGATCAATACAAGCAAGATTTTTTCGAATCCACACTGCAACATGTAACGAAGGTAAAAGATGTGGTCTCAGAATGGAACTTTATGGAAATGCTACAGGTTAGTTTTTTCTACTTTAAATAGCTAGTTTCCTGCATTAGCAAAGGCACTCATTGTTCAAAAGCGATTTTCTAAAGCTAGGAAATTGATCTTGAAAGCATATCAGTAATTTTCATTCTTTTCCGTTGTCTGATGCAACTGCCAAAAAAGGTAGGTGTTCGCATCATATAGGCGAAGTCCATTATGCGGGTTCGATCTTACGACGGACTTCAACCGAGGCCACCTAGAGGTTTTCAGCCAATCACACACTGAGTATTAAAGATATATATAAGACTCCGAAGTCTCATAAAATAGCCATTCAGATTTTGTTTTTCACTCGGCTGAAATAGAAAATTGGAATCCTGTTCCCTTTATTTGAAAACACGAACTTATCAGGACAGGCTGGGGCAGAATTCCAATATCCTATATCAGACGTGGAAACAGTAAAATCTGATTGGTAATTTTATAGGGATAACCTCATAGTCTTTTGTTTAATACTAGGTTTGTGATTGGACAAAAACACTAGGTAGCCCCAGTTTAAATCGTCCCACTCTAGTAGAAAACGAAAAGTGAATCTGCCATAATTTCTATCGTTTCATATCATTTTAAGATTCTGAAGGTGATGGGATTGGACTAGAGTTCTTTGTTCGGCGAGGAAGCAATCACGTGATTTATTCTACTGCTACCAAAACGTGGAGAATAGAAAACCAGCCAAAGATCGTTAATTGGACCCTCGTGACAATCACGTGTTCGTCCACCAATGGGCTAAGAATGTATTACAATGGATCGCTGTTCAATTCAAAAAGCTTGTCAGACGGCCTGGTTAGGAGTATGCAACAGCCTCGAATTATAATTGGGATGACGGCAGACGATGGATTGGGTAACCAGCCGATGAAACTAAGCCAGTTGAAGGTCTGGAATCAAGAGCTTAACGAGAAGAACATTGTAGAAGATTTTGAATCAAGTAGGTAGTCGGATATTAACTTAAGCATTATACAGTTTGCTGTACCATACTATAGAACAAATCGACTTACATATTGTCATACCCAATAGTCCTTTTTCACATTCCATAAAACCGCTGTTTGTAATGACCACAGACTCGTTTGTACAGGGTTAGCTTCGTTTCTAAGTAAGTTATTCATACATACTAGTGAAAGTCCGTGAAATTTAAAAGTGTTTGTATTGTTCAAGTTGTACATTTTTTGCATTGCCGTTGGTATTCATTAATTATTTGCTCTTCAACGAGGCTAAACCTGTATAAATGAATCCGATATCAAGGAATACAGCGGTAATTATGGAATGCGAGACTGGACTATTGATGATTTTCAAACATTCCCAAGAGGATCAAAAGACAAAGGCATGGCGGCCACGCTGGTGGTCCAGACAAAAGGACCTAATTCTCTACTTTCGCATACCCATAATACCTTCTGTTTTTTTGGGGTAGTTATTGTAATTCAAATTTGTTTGATTTGAATGACAATTTGTTTGATTTGAATTACAATAACTTCTCCCCCAAAACAGAAGGCATTATTGGGTATGCGAAAGTAGAGAATATAAGAAATCTTTTGTTAAATTCTACTAACCTGGCCGCGATGACGTAACATGAAAACGAAGAATTCAAAAGAATTCAAATATTCCGGGGAAAAAACTTAAAACAGAATATTTTTTAGGTACAGATATTCTGAACTTTTATTTGTAGAGAAATACGCGGAACTATTAAAAGTTTGTGCGGAACTATAAAAAGTCTGTGTGGTCTTTTTTGCTACATTTGTTGCATAAATGATTGTACTTCTACCAGATTTCAAGAAATCGGCATGTTTTATACACACACACACCAGTTCTTTGCCAAATTTCTCTACTTTAGAATATCTGTACTTAAAAAATATTCTGTTTTTTTTTCTTTTTCTTTTCTTTTATAAACATACCTTTTTCTCAAGGTTGCGTGCGCATCCAGACTTGACGAGCCACTAAACAGAAAAAGACAAGTTGTATAAAATTGTGAAACAAAAGAAAGATCATTTGTTGTTTTTTTTCTTGTACTAATATTCATCCCAAAACGTATTTTCTGGTTTCGTGGCCGTCAAACTGATTGGATTTGGATGAGTATGTAACCTTGAAAAAAGTTCATTACATTGTATTTTAGTGTATTCACATAACCTTTTTTTTCAAAGTCACACTTGGGCCACTGAAAATGGCGAAAATGATCGCGTGACTACCTTACGGATGCAATCGGATGCAAATCGACAAGACACTACAAATTATTTCTGGCTAGTTAGCTTTATCAAAAACACTTGCCCAATGCGCTTAAGCGTCTTGTTTCGCATGTTGTCTTGCCAGTATCGTGTAACTTTGAAAGCGATATGTGCTGGAACGTCAGCCAATCAAGTTCAGTATCGTCGTGGAAGAGAACGCTATACTGCTTGTCTGATAATGAAACTGGTTTGTGCCAGGATGGCTCTGTCACAGGTGAGCAAGTACAGCAACCACAATGAATTCTTTACGAATTTTGTTCTGAAAGGATGTAGTTCAGCACAAAAATGACAGAACAAACAATCAAACAAACAAACAAAAAGAACAACGACGATCACCACCACCACAGCGATACCTGATCGGAGCAAAAAACCCTCGTTGCTTTGAGAATGAAATGTGCAAGAGTAGCTCGCTGTAACTCTAAAAGAGGGACAGTTTAATGCTTATTCCGCCTTTAAGTCAACTTGCTGAGAGTTTAGACCCCCAAAGTAGGCCTAGCTAAAACCATTTTAGCCGGCTGTTCTAAAAGGCTCGAATATAGGTATGCTCGTTTCTATAGCAATTTTGCCGCCTTTTGAGATTTGAAAGGTCCCGGATGTGACGCGTCATGGAATACATCAAGGCATTCGGGAATATATCCCGGCACACTGATATGGTGGATTCTCGCATGCTCTTCCAAAACATTTTTCTATTGTTTCTGTCCTCCATTTTGACCTGCTTTGGAAATTGCTGCAAGGGGTGTATAGCTTCGTGTACAGTTGTAATAACAATACGTTGACCGAAGTCATTTCTTTACTTCTAGGATACTGCTTGACGCTCAAGTCCTCTTCCGTCTCGTTCGGTCAGTCCTCGGTCCTCACCTCTCCCCTTCTACACAGCGCATACTCGTGTGTTTCATTCAGTTTTCGCATATCTGGTAACAAACACGTCGGACGTCTTAACATATACTTGATCGACAGTCAAGGCAATAGACTGTTGCTATGGAAACTTGGTGGTAACCATGGTAAAACGTGGAAGAACGCAAAAGTGCCTGTTATGCAAATGAAACCATTTAGGGTAAAATACTGTTTGAAATTGAATACGTATACTTCCTTAGATATGTTTTGAATTCATGTCTTCCACACAAAATTCCTACTTCTAAAGGAAGTTCTAGAAGTATTGTCCATAGGACTAATAGCATCACTAACGATGTATAGAGCTATAAATATGAAATATAGCAAGATGCTAAACAGTATGACAACGAATCTAGGACTCTGTTTTAATGAAGATAGGGTGACAATGAGACAAGTCCTTTCTTTTGCTTAAGGGTTGCCGAAAATAAAAGCTCTGGAAGTGAGGTCACCCTATCTTCACGTAAATGTAGTCCAACATGTTATATATCGAGGGATGTTACAAACTTTGTGCAAGATTCCCAAGGATTTAAAAATAGACCTCTTTAGCTTCGTATGCAAAATGCCCACTTCAGACCACGTGACATTCTCTTGGGAATTGTTCTTTTATGATGAACATGTTAAAATATTAACATACGAAAGAATCAACTCCCAAGAGTAACATCACGTGGTCTGAAATGGGTAAACAATCAACAAAGCTAAAGAGGTCTATTATAAAGTTATCACGAACCTTGTGTTAGACGTGGAATCTAGCTGTCAGCTGATTCCATTGAATTGGTTACAAAATATTTCAGCTAATTAAATGCCTTTACTCATTACTTTTCCCTTTTGTAGATTGAATTCGAAGGGATAAAAGGACGAGACTACGAGAGTTACGTTGCAATCGACAACATAACGATATCAATCCAAACCTGTGAGGCATTGATCCCTGCAAACGCATATCCTCATAAACTAGGTAAGCACCCACAGGAGAGGGCATTACATGAAAGTAGGGTGATTATAAATGCACAATAATCACTGAATCACGCCATAGCATTTTGTTATTCTAATGGCAAAGCCTCCAAATCTCTAAAGGGGCCTCGAGTTTTGGAAAGATGTGAAAAAGAAGCTTATCGAAGTATGGAAAAAAGAAGCATGGCTTTTATGCAGTTATTAGTGCATTTGTGGCGCTCGTTGCATACACCTATTTCAAAAAACGTTGTCGGTCGGTGATCTGAAATCTGAAACCTGAAACCGAGAGGAATTGAGGGCACGAGCTGTGAATTTGTATCTAAAATAAGTGAAATTATAAGTGAAATTATATTGTAAATTATATTTTATCTTGTTATATATGTATACACGTTACCTTAATATAGCTAAATACGACACCACCTTTGAGCGATGACATACGTGGTGAATCTGTCTCAGATTTCAGATTTCAGATTGCCGACCGACAATTTCTTTTGAAATTGGTGTATAAGAATTATGGATAGTCAGGTTTTCTCAACTGTAGTCACCTTAATGCAGAAGGCTCGACACTCGGAAGGTGTTCCTAACGGTAATGTGAAATTCGTATAGGCTAGTTAATCTCTTCTGGGTATGGAAGAACCAAATGAAATAGTCATCCCAGCGAAAGTGAAGGTTTAGAGATTAAGATACAAGACCAAGCATCAGTTATTTTGTTTAAGAATTCAATCCCACTGCTCCCATCAAACCTGCGACCCCTGGACGGCGCGACGGACCGAAAAAGCCATGGCAAACTGAAGTTATCAAATTATTCTAAAAGTTTTTAAATTCTTTTTTTACCTTCAGCTGTAAAATCATCCATCCTTGACCATTTTCCTAAGCGCCTCCAAAGCCTGAAACAAGTTTTAATCAAACAAGGTTTGGATTCTACGTCATGGACAACATGTTATACGTCACATGAACATGGATGGAATGCAACTACTTTCCACAGCCTTTGCGACATGAAGGGGCCCACATTATTGTTAGCTCGCAGTGAAAATAAAGTTTTTGGTGGAGCGACAGAGCAGAGCTGGGGACGAGGTAAAGTATTTAGCTTTAGGTAAAACGGGTGGACTTAAGTTTCATTTCGATGTTAAGGTTTCAATTCTTAACTTGCAATAAGTAATTAATTATCTCTCGCTTGCCAGAAAGCGCACTATATCAATTTATGGCAAACGTGCCCCCTTACAAAGTCAATTGTCAACCGCGTAAAACGTGGTCATGGGTGCAATCATTGGCCGCTAAATTTAGAAATACTAAAACACGCTCGCCTCTCAGCATATACAAACTGATAGAACTCTTTTTAACTAAATGCGTCTAGTCGTTCTAGTACTTTCTCAGTAATTGGGAATACTTCTCGCTCATCTTCTTACACATAAACAAAAGCACACCCACACTACATTTTATATTTTATGTATATAACTCCTGCTTGCATCATGATCATCACGATTTTGATTTTCAACAATTAAATATGATCATCCACTCTCGCCTGCAGTGTTTTCTGATCCAGACGCATATAGCCTTCAATTCACAAGCAATGAGCCAAACGATTACGTCATTCAGAAGATTCCATATAACATCACAGCGTTGAGTCTTTCATTATGGATGAAGACTACTACTCAAAGCCTCGTAACGTTAGCTTCAGCTAATAATGACGACTTTTTGATGAAGTATTACGTATCTGTTTCAAGCAATCCTCGTGTTGTCGTTCGGCTGTTTTCGTCTCATCTGGAGTAAGTATAATCCTGTGTAAGCTTTAAGCACAAGGGACCTCTTTTCCTTTGGGGTGTAATGTTTTCCCATTTCAGGCCATGTGTCAATCCCTTGGGAATAAGATTCTTTGTTTGAGGCTCATCCATACTAGTTATCTTATCAAGCGTTATCAATAAACATAGAAATAAAACCCAAGGAAATGACACGGATTTATAGAATTCTTTTAGTTCAAAGAAAAGGGTGCTCTTAATGAACAACCTATAAAGGAATTAAGTCTTGGAGATTTGGATTCAAAATTGACACATTATTTGCCGGTTCATTAAAAGTGAGGAAAAGAGTGAAAATTGAAACTTTCTTTGATTGCAATTTCTTCCCAGGCTCTCCCACAGCCTCTCCGATGATGTCTGGCACCACATAAGCGTGCAGTGGGAAAACATAAATGGCAATTGTACGATCTTCATTGATGGTAATCTTAAAAAACGAGGAACCCTGGTTAATTCTGCAGGCAGAATCCTTCCAACTGGCTCATCTTTTTTTCTTGGCAAGGGTTATACTGGTGGAAGTGGGTTTAATGGACTTCTTGGCCATGTAAACTTGTGGTCTAGTGTGATAGACGAGGTTGTGGTGAAGCTACTCAGTCATGGATGTCTCAGTTACCACGGTAAAGCTCTGGCTTGGCCAGCATTCAAAGGTGGCATACAAGGAAACGTCAAAGTTGTTCCTTCGAGATGTGAGGCAAACAAAAGTAAGTGTGGGGCTTTTAAATGTCCATATCTTTACGTTAGCTGCAGCTTCCATTCCATGTGTGAGACGCCACACTTCAAAGCCTTGGGTCAGTGGGGTACCCATACGCCAGCAACCGCGTTACTGTGATGTTCTAAAAAAAACAGCAAATGTTTTGCAGTGACTCCTTTAGACATTCAAATTAATTGAATTATTTTCCGCAATACCCCCTGCACTATCCCGCAATATCCCCTGCAACAACAGATAAAGATAGATTCAACTAGCCATATCTTAAATTTCTACACTCAAATGCATGTGCATCCAAATGTTCTTTCAGCCTACAACTTCACTTGTAGTATTCTATCATAGTTAATATCAACTACGATTCTATTAAAAATCTCTTTTGACTTAATTTTTGTGACGCCTTACTCAGAGAAATTAACCACAGGCTTACAAGTGAGTACCCTAGTATTAACCCGTCATGTTTTAGGACTGTAATTATGAATCCATATGGCGCTCTTACAGGCAGTTTCGAAAGCACGATCTTATGTGTTCCTGCTCTCAGTATGATCCCAGGTTTTATTACTTACAAACGGAACGTGATGTAGTGATGTGAATTATGATTTCAGCTGTCAGAGACTATGAGATGCTTTTCAGTAAAAACCCAAACAGTGGCTACGTTCTTCTGGATTCACCATGGAAGAGTGATCTCGTACAGTTCACCATGTCCTGGTGGATGAAAACAGAAAGCCAAGACGATTTGTACCTCTTCTCCCACGTTAATTCAATTTGTCCAGGAATGTCAACATTGAGCCTGAATATGACTTTGGACCGATCCTCAAATAGATGGCAATTCTCCTTCAAGTTTGCAAAACAATGCAGTACATTAAATATACGAAGGTATACACCAAATAAATCAGTCATTTGCATTTCATTGCATTTGCACTTCAAGGACAATTAAAACGGAATTGATGGCGTTCGCATGCGCAATGGGAGATATCACAGATGCTGGAGGTGGAGATGCAAATGAGCCAATAAGCATTGTATTAACCCCATAGCCTCACTTGTATAACTTTTGAAATAAGAGAATATCTTATTGCAGGCTCATTCTAACGAAAGACATGACCGCCATGTTGTCAAATAACCAAGATAAGTGGGAAAAGGTTGATTTCCCTGGTGGAAAAACGGAATAAAACTATAGCTGCCGCTTGAGAGAAGATAGAACAGGACCATTTCCGGAAAATGTTTCAAGAAATACAGACTATATTACTTCAAAATGATCTTTATCTGCTGAATTTCTATATCTCTTGCGCTCCTCTTTGAAGTGTAAGACAGAAAAGTTTGCTAGAGTTTTTTCTTTGAATAACCATTATCTTTTTTTAAAAGATACTAATCAAAACGATGGTGAAAAGAAGAGTTTAAAAGGCAAATTTAGAAATTTAATCTCATCTCCATTGTCTTGTTTAGGTTCAATACCACTGCAACAATAAACGACGGCTATTGGCATCACGTGACAGCTACGTGGTCTGAAGTCACAGGTTCTCTTTGCTTGTACGTTGATGGTAAATCTGAAGGATCTGAACCCATGGTTGGATTGAACCTAACTACTGGTGGCAAAATTATATTGGCTCAACTATCCAATACTTCTACTGGAGACCAAATTCTGTTGAAACTATCTGGTTTTAACATGTGGGACTATGTGATGAATGACGAGGCAGCCTCAATGCTAGCATTGGCGTGTGGAGCAGAGAGTGGTAATTTGATACAATGGGAAAACGTACGAGATGGCTTAATAGGTCGTGCGGACGTTATTTCCCCATCTTCGTGTAAGTACACATTTTATCTTTGCCTCATCCTTGGATATCAGTCCTAATCCGGCGAGAAAATGGCAAATTATCGAACAGGAAAAAACCTATTTCCTGATTGTCCATTTGTACAAAAAATCCCCTAAATTTCATAGTCAGTTTTATATAGTGATATGGTGGGAACCTAAAAGTCACTGTTCTTCTATTTCTGCTCAAACGAACTCGATTGTATCAATTTTCCCACCAGGTCCAAATGGTAATTATCGTCCAGACCTAAACGCCTTCTTATTTGTTCTTCATGACGCCGACAATTCATCTACAACGACAGTTCGTAAAGAGCAAGCGGAAGTGTCGACAAGAGATGAGTCATCACGTGGTATGGTGTTTGGAGATGCTCCTCATGATCTTATCGTTGGTGTTAATGGAAATATGAATGCTGCAATTTATAATCGAAACGTTTCCTACGATGCACAAATAATGGAAAACTGTAGCCTCTCTCTAGATGAAGTGGAAGTATTCCATCTCAAAGGTAAGATAACAATTGGCAATAATTTCCATTTGACTAAGGAAAGTTAACGTTAGCAACTTTTCTTGTTCATCATTCGTCCCTCCACGCTTTTGAATTAAGTCTACGTTTGTGCCCAACCTTTTCTTTCTAGTACATCGCGGAAAACCACTTTGTACCGCAGCATGCGAGAAAGCACTGGCTTTTTGCATCCAAATGCTTACGTCCGAGTTACAGTATTGCTTCATACTTAATATTAGTGATTTTTATGTGCATTAGATTGTCGAAGAAACTGGTGAGCTTGAACGTAATTTTTACTATTCCAGGACGCAATTGTGAGCAATTTTGAACTGTCGTTGTTTTGCACTTTGACTATAGTAAGGTTTTCTTGTCTCGTCAGCGACCATGTGCTCTTCAACATGTCCATACAAACACGTCTGTGACGAAATAAATGGCGGATGTGAGTGCGAGACCGCTAACACGTCCTTTGGCCTTTGTGATATAGGTAACTATAGAAACATCTTTAATCACATCTTTTCAGAGAATTATTTTGCTTTTGGTTTTGCCGTGGTAAAAGATACGTCACTCTATGCAATCAGGGCTAATTGCACAACATTACGACACATTTTATTTAATTTACAGATAAAAAATTCTTCGGCGCCAATTATTGGCCACTTGACAGTCCCAAGGCCATTAAAAATCTAAAGGGGAAGAAGTGGGGTGTAGCAGGAGCTTATGTAACGTCTTCCTTGGGTGTTAACGGTGGCTCTTTGAAAACCACCGGTTTATTGGACTCCCACATCAAACTTGGTAGCTATGATGCGACCTGTCTATCATCTAAGTGCACGATGTCCATTGCACTGTGGCTAAAATATTTGCCAGCAGCCATTAGTGGCCAATCTCAGACCTTCCTAGACATTCAAGGAATGTTTACTCTATATCAACCCGGAAGTCCAGCGCAGCTTGCCGTAAATATATTTACCAAAACGGACAATGTTTGTGACTACATCTTCAACGCAACTTCTCACATATGGAGTCACATTTCCGTAACGTCAGATATTGCAGGACTGGTTCGCATATACAAAAATGGATTGTTGGTGACGGAATTCGTCAAAAGTCAGTGTAGGTCCCCAGTAAATTCAACTAAGGTCTTGAAGGCTTTAATAACTTTGAGTAAGGGTGGTGCTGTAGCAGAATATGATGACTTAGTTATATGGAATACTACGTTATCTGGAATCCAGATTAAAGACATTTTCAAGGATTATACAGGTCAGTTCTATTATCTAGTTAGCTGTAGTCAGCCCCGCGGAACGCCTGTTAAATTGATACTTTTACATTTTAAATTTCTATTTTCATCACGACCATAATGACCATCCGTCCTACTACCACCACCACCACCACCATCCCCACCACCACTCCATCCTAGTGACCACCAACACCATCATCACCATCACTATAGTGACCATAATCTTTGAGTCGTTATTGTCGTTGTAACAATATTGTTGACTCCACCCTTGTGACCACCATCACCACCATGACCATGATCTCCAACTTTCTTGTTGTTGTTTTTATATTGTTGAATCCACACTAGTAATCACCATTACCACCCTTAGGCCCAGCACCACCATCACCACCACGGTGACCGTGGTCTCCAACATTCCTGTTGTTGTTACAATATTGTTGACCCCACACTAGTGATCACCATTACCACCCTTAGGCCCAGCACCACCATCACCACCACGGTGACCATGAACTTCGTCTTTACTGTTGTTGTTACCATATTGTTGACTATAATTATTGAAATCAATCTACAGAAAGATCTAGGATTCCTATCAAGCTTACCGTAAAGTTAACTCAGGAGATCTGGCACGACGACCTGTTGAATGCTGACAGTGAAATGTATCATGAGCTTTTCAAGAAATTACAGAGCAACGTATGAAAGCCAAATTATAGCGATTTTTGTATTAACAGCCGAAAGCTATAAAACTCGTATCACGTATGAATAAGCCCAAGTATTTTTTTAACATATTAGTTAATTATAGAAAATATTTTTTGTTTTAGATAACGAATTTCTACTCTGGTTTCAATGTCTCGACGGCTGTAAAAATCTACGACTTTTGGTAAGCTGGAAGACTCACACACAATTTCCCCATTAGCCTGGCCTTAATACAACATTGTCAAAATTGTAGGACTTTCCACGGTAGCCTTGTAAATGAATGAAGAATGTCCGACAGTTATCGTGGCCAATCCCAAGATTTTCCTTTTTGTTTGTTTGACAATTGGTTAATAACCAATTTGTATGCTATTTTGATTTACGCAATAAGCAAAACAAGACTCACTCGCGTTCTTACATAAAATCGACCAGGTACTTTTTTGCCTTGAGAAAAACACTTTAAAAAAGAACCTGACATTGCAATAAAGAAAACTCAAATGCCTGTCAAATGTTATATTCCAGGCAAGGAAGCGTGATGAGCAATTTCACTGTTAGTTATTATCCATGGTCGCCCGATCTTGTATTATCTCTTCAAAATAACATGACGACCTCATCCAACATAAGCAACATGCCATCCCAACTGGTTGGAGTATCAGCAAGCCAAGGTATGTCATAGCGTTTGTAATTCCTTTGTATAATACTTTTGGAATAAAATTGTTCATAAGACAATACACGAGTTATAAAGTTCTGGATGAAGTGACTCCCCTTCAAAAGGGGCGGGGGTGCTAGGAGTTGAAATTAGTAGTTCGGTACCGCTTAGGGTGTTAAAAATCTAAAACGACCACCATCAGAATTAATAATCATCTTTATTGAGGAAACTTTTTCATAAAAAGTATGGTTTTCAAAAAGGACCTCAAAACTAGATATATATTG
>JAAAQI020123784.1:0-15130 GCA_011800005.2 Stichodactyla mertensii
CCCCTTTGCGAATTTGAAAAAATTTCGGGCCCCCCATTTTTGTCCCCCTCCCCCCCCCTCCCATAAATAATGAACGGTCCCTAAATTGATCGTGCAAGTCTTTAATGTTCAATCCATGATCGTCCTGAAGGTGATTGCTAATAACAGATCTTTTTTGTTCTTCAACCCTTGATGGAGATGGCGACAAGTACTGTAACCATTCTTGATTATAATAGATTCACTCAAACAGTAGCTGCACCAATCGGGGCGTCACCATTTTCCTGAAGGAATATGGAAGGTCCGACAAACAACACAATATCACAGTACTCTTGATTTCTGGAAGAGTTTTAGAGTTTATTGGCAATTCTTTTAATGTATTCTTAAGATGAGTACTTCCATCCAAACCAAATACATTTTTTAAGAAATCAATATTTGTTTTGATCAATGCTGTAATCCGATGACATGTTTTGGTTTTCCGAACGTAGCAACAGTAACTATGGAGCAGTGAAACTATGAATTTCATTTCCTTTCATTAACAATCGATATAGATTCCAAACTCCTGTGTGTCACCATGGCAATGCTCTACCCAGGCCACAGGCTGGATGCTGGGTTCCCATCCTCAGATTAAAGATGGTGTGGTCAAACGTACTGTATGTTTCAGCTGGGATGGCGATTGCTGTAGATACAACACTTCAATCCTTGTACGGCATTGCTATGGTTACTACATTTACAAGTTTCAAGGTTCGCTAACTTCGGATATCAACGCTGGGTATTGTGCAGGTAAACAATCTTACAAAGAAAAAGGCAAACGCATTCCTTTAGTATTGAAATCAAAAAGATATTGTGATGTAGTACAAAAAAGGGATATATCGTTTCAAAATTTAGTACGTTTTCGTTTCCTTTCGAAGCATGATTTAACCACACTCCAGTTCCATTGTTTTGTGTAGGTTTTGAAATCCAGTGCAAACCTACATAATCAGCAGGGGAGAGTGGGTCTGACTAGCAGGTTTTGAATTTCAAATTCCAAACCTGTCCCGGGTCTTGAATTTCAAATTCAAGTCCTATTAGTCCATGCCCTGCTCGCCCTGAAGCGGTCAGGGGCTACCAAAGTCCGTGTCCTATCGAGACTCGCGCAATGAACTTGGTTATAAATTCTGAACTCTGCTCTTGCAAGAACACCTAACATCTTTTGAGCTTTTAATACTTGTGGGATATCATTTTACTCAACTGCGCATGTACGTGATGTAAAATCCGAAGACGAAACGACGTAATTTTTTACAGTTTCGAAGCATTCCTTGTAGTTTATTACCAAGCTTTTTAAGAGCTTCCAAGCATTCGTATCATTACCATCGAATGCTCACGCTCCCATATCGAAAGAAGTGATGATTTCAAAATGTCTCCCATAAAAAGCAATGGAATTGGGGCGTGGTTGATTTTTAAACAAGTTCAAACGCACGGGCTCGTGCTTTGCGGCCCTCGGTCTTGAAATTCTGGCTGTGCCAGCTGTGCACTTTTAAACTCACATTTATAATATATCAAAAAGATATTCAAAGAAATCTAATACTGTTTTAGAAAACTCTCAGACTGAAGATCCTGAAACGTTGTTTACAAGTGTCAAACCAAATGACGGAGAAAGTCACACCTTACAAGATC
Source organism: Stichodactyla mertensii (assembly GCA_011800005.2). Lineage (NCBI taxonomy): Eukaryota > Metazoa > Cnidaria > Anthozoa > Actiniaria > Stichodactylidae > Stichodactyla > Stichodactyla mertensii. The sequence goes on from JAAAQI020123784.1 coordinate 1,633, forward strand.
ATGTAATGTTTATAGAGAAAGACCTGATGATGCACGAGTGTGTCATAGTTTGTCTGTCTGATGTAATGTGCAAGTCCATTAATTATGATCCAAACACAAGACTGTGTGAAACAAACAATGCCACCAAAGCCACTGCCAATCCCTTAGCATGGAGTCCTAGGCCAGGAATCCAATACTATGAGAAACTTGATCTAATTGTGTACTAGCTTCAAGCCATATGATAAACGTCTAAGGGTCTTGGAGATGGGCGCTGATACAATGCAAGGAGATAAAAACCAAATGAAACATAAGCATTCACAATGTAATTGCCATTGTAAATATAACTGTAATGATAATAGCTACCAAAATGCCAAGGAGCAAGTGTGGCAAAGCTGGTTAGTGCACCACTTGCTAAGCAACAATTACCTACACAAATTTAGTATTTCATTGAAAACCCCACAGCACAGCACAACAATTGGACCTGAGTGTTTCTGGAAATGTACCTTAAAAGCAAAGTTGGGGGAATATATGCTAAATTAATTAGTGAAATCAATGCAAATTTAAATTTTTCAAAACCTTTCCAAATAGGTTATTTAGTCAAAAGCAAAACAGCCATTTTGAAGTTTGTCCTCTAGCCTTGGGAATAGAAAACTCTATATTCCACCATAGTTAATAGAGGGAAATGATTCCCTCTCTTAACTATGATTCCACTTTCAGTAAATCTTGAAAAGAGCAAACCAAATTCAATCTCAGAAACAGAAGTGTCACTACTACTGTCCTCAGAATGCGACACATATTTGTGTACCAGTGCTTACATTGGTACTGGATAGCAAAAGGAAAAAAGATTGACGGAGAACACCAAACAGTGGAGAAGAAGAGGTTAAGAGCTGTAGAGTACACACACTGTGTAGATATGAGAAGAGATGTAGACTAGCTTCAACTAGATTCAGTAGAACATTCCACAAGCCTAAATGCCTTCAAGGACAGACTCTGGTTGGATATAACTGAAAGCTGCTGATATTTTATATCTGTTTTATGTTTTTAATGCCTTGTCTGCCAGGTACAACAACTTTCTTTTACATAGATATGGGACCTACACAGCACAGGGCACAAAGCTCACATTAGAATCTTCAACTAAGAAGTAGGTGAACTCTACCAGGTAGAAAAAGAAGTAGTACTTTAGAAAAGAAGCATGTTCCATTGAAGAAGAAGACAGATAACAAGCTATGTTGTATGGTCACTTTTTCAGTTTTAATTTGTTATTTCACTTTTAAATTTGCATACACTTAATATTTGCATTTACTAATGACTACTGTACTTGTCATTATCACTTTCATTAATCAGTTGCATAAGATCATGGATGTTACATTATAATATTGATTTAATTCATTTTATTCATTACTTCACTGCATAAGGAAACTTTGTGCAAAGAATCAAGAATACATGTAAGTTGGAATAAAACAAAATACTTACAACACGATGTATACCACAGTAAAGTTTCAAGTTTCAGTAACTTGTTCATATGCACTCCTTCTCCCCTATAAATGAACAAGTTCACTAAACGCCTTATACAACTACAAATTGTATGATCAATGTTACATCTGTGAGAGGGCTACAGGAAGGAGTACCAAAATCACATGCCCATAGCAAGGAGGTGCATGGGATGGGTTCACATCCCCCACATCTAGCCTCCAAAGGCTTGCATTTTGGAGTATTCAAGCTTCAACATTTTGACAGTTTGGTTGACCCCAGCCCCCCTGCCATTGCCCCCCCCCACCTATTGCCCCCCACCCCACCCAACACGTCAAGTGGAGAGCACTTGCTATATAGGCATCCCAAACAAAGACACTAGAAGTATATGCAACCTAGGATAAAGATATAAGATTATAACATTTGTCATAATTTGTATGTAAAAAAAAGTAAGTTTAAGAAGGATTCAAATCGCATGGAAGCTCCTAAGTCCCATACATTACCTTACATAAATACCGTAGATCATTTACGGGGAAATCGTTTGGACTGCCTGTGCTTTGATCAAGTTAATATTTTAAACGTATTTTCTTCTGGTAAAATTTAAAGTTAATTTAAAAATATACATTCAGTGCTTTAAATCCAAAGAAGTAAACGGCCAGAAGTTTTGGCCAAAACTGACTCAGAACCACCAACTCTCGCCTTCACTAGACCTGATTTCGTGGATTTATTTGAAAGCAAACGACGAAATAACCCTATGCATGACATTAAAGGTCTAGAGTACATCTGGCTGTTATGACATCTGTTTAAGCTCTTATTTCCACAAATGAATTGTACGCAATGCATTGTGGAATATACTCGGGCTTCCTGTGGTGCGCGTCCTAATTGAGGCTTTTTACTGTTCCTTTTTAGTTCTCACATATTTCCGCATCAGTGTCAACATTAAGAAGACTCATTTGCAAAGCGGATGCATAGTTTTTGGCTAAGATTCGGAATTTTTTGACTATTATTAAACGCCGTTTACACGGACGACTTTTTTATGCGATTCAAAAGTTACGTTTCTGCCGGTTGGAGGGTCCTGAAGGGGTAAAATGGGAGCTGGGATTGCCCTCTTTTTGGACTGGGAAAATGGGATTTGATGCACTGGAACTGGGATTTAGCCATTACTGGGATTTTTCTAACTCTCTAACTCTAACTCTATAACTTGGACTAGGATTTTGCATAAATGAGAATGGGATTTTGCAAAATTTTGGGCTGGGAAATGGGATTAGGACCCCTCCTATCTTTCGATTGGACATTCGAAAGATATTTGTCAAATAGATTGAGGATAAAGTTGTTAAAAAGAGGTAACGATCTATCTTTAGACGTAACCTTGGAAATATCAAATCGTTTTGAAGCAGTCACCAAGAAGGCAAGTGAAATGAGTGACTGTGTGAATGAAAGTTCACTGAGAAACTCGTGGATCAAACATGGCCGACAAGTCACGTGAACTACAGAAGTACAACAGGAAACCCAAACCGCGGGAAGAAGAGAGGGAGGGTTAATGTTGGAGGTGCGGAGCTGAAGGACATTTTTCAAGAGACCAATGCTGCCCAGCCCGGGGTAAAAGATGTGCAATGCAGCGGGCTGGGACATTTTGAAAAAGTGTATAGAGGGGCTAGTAGCAATTTCCAAGGGAATACGTAAGCCGCCAAAACAGAATATTCAATGTAAACCAGGAAGAACAGACTGCAGCAAGCCAAGCAATAAGCAGAGAAGTTGGAGGTAATTCAGGCTCATATTGTGATGATTATAAGGATGATGGAATTTTTCTTGTTGAGTTAGAGCCAGAGGGGAAGCCTCTAATGCCTATGATGGCATGGACCGCCGGTAAATGATTAGAAGTTTGCACATGTTTTAAAATTTTCACTCTTCGCGCGACTGGAGGATTATGAAATTACAGCACACTTCAAAACTAAGAAATCGAGTCGTCTTTCTATATACTGCGCTTATATCGACCCACAGAATGGCGTCACAAAATGATCCAAACCCAAGCCGAGAGCCACGAGCGCAACGATTGATTCCACTGCAAAGTTAATCCTTGCTGCGCCAAGTAAGATAAGTCAACCTGGATTTGCTTTTTACTACTACGAAAACTCCAAAATTACGGGCATTTTTCAAAAAGTTTCTGTAGCGGACGGAAGGGAAGCGCGCTAGTTAAATGTCAGCAGACAGAACAGAAAAACCTTTTTATTTCTTTCGTTATAAGGACATTTATCCGTTTCTAAGCTCAATATTTTGTAAACACGCTCTCTTGGGGCCAAAGAACAAAATATCAAATGTGACCAAAATTCAGTGAATACGATTTTGAGACATAACGCCTTGTACCTTGGGAAAGACGATATTTTGATCAGCAGAAAAACTGGTATTTTCGTGAATATCTCCAAGTAGCTTTACTCTAGTTCGACAATATTTTGTCACAAGTTTGTAGCAACAGTGAAACAAATGAAACGCTTATAGTTTTGGCATATCACATCCATTTAAATACAAAAATCGTGCAAGTAGCGAACTTGTCGTTTTTCTGCTCTGTCATGTCAGCAGCATTTTCCGCACTCAAAACTGTAATAGTGGGATAAGCCAATCACAAAGCAAAAAAGTTCAACACTGCTTGACCTGAGTAGCGCACAAGTGGATTGAGGAGTTCGGATCGTCGGAGAGAACCAAAGATCTCCCTTGGGCCAGTATACAAAAAGATACAGTTCAATAACTAAGACTAGCATTTATTATCTTAACTTAAGAAACTTCATAAAATATTCCGTTTGTATTTCTATAATCCTTCATATATACATTCTTCCGCGTACAGATTTTTTTCAATAAATACAAAATCAATTTTCAAATGACTTGGTCATACAAACGTTATCTTAGGGATGTCCTCCCGTTGTACATTAAATAACTAGTCATTCAGTTATTTACAATTACATATGTCCACTTTCGTTTCGTCTTTTGGCAATATATAATTAATCCCGGAATATCCATCGCACAGCCCGTTATTGTCTACCAACGTTGTTGGCCAAAACTCTTAAATCAAGATTTACGTTTATACAGTTTAGGTATACTGACTTCAGAGTTTAACAAAATAAATTAGCAGCAGTGTAATACCGAAAAACTAGAGCAGATTTCGTACCACTGTGAAAAACTCACGGTATATACCACTGACTGTGATGGTGCTGTCGTGTAGCATTTTGATTGGATGAGCAGTGACGTCACGAACTGTGACTGGTCCGTACCGTGCCGTGCCCCGACGTTTCACGATCATACAAAATCTACTATAAGACGGATATTACGTTTCTCTAACAAGCAGAATTTTCGTTAGTGTAAGACTCTAAAGACGGTAATGGTCTTCTTCCTTTAGTAACTAACGGAGGAAGTTCATTCAGTTCAGAGGTTTTAGTTTTTGTTTCTCTGTTCAGTTCACTTTTTCGCTTTTTGTTTTTGTTTTTAGAAATTTCATTGCTTGCGACATTTATTTCGTTCTTTAAGGGTTCTTGTGAAGGAATTGAGGTACTAATAGGTATTAACTCCTCGCCATCACTATCGCTAAACTCTTCTTTTGAATACTCCTCTTGACCATTTTTATCGCTGGGCGAAACACCAAGATATGAAGATTTAGTGTCATTTGATTGGTTATTCTGTTCTATGTTTCGAACATCTGTTGGTTGGCTAGAAGTAGGTGTAGTCATGTTTGATGGACGTTGGACGTCAATTCCAGAAACCTGACCAGCGTTTGGGATTTCACGCAATGTTTCTGCAGAGGAAGACATTACCGTCTCGGGGATGGCATCAGGGTGTTGTTTAGTACGTATTTCAGGGCAGTCGACGTTTTCGTAAACGACGGTGTTATCGATGTCATTTTGATGAGAGGGCGACTCGAGGGAAGAATTACGTTTGGCAACCTGGGACAAGAAAATACATATTAGCTATGTACGTTATCAATATTATTTTATTATTTTGGAAAGCATGGACAGTGTTTATTGTTAATGCGCCGCCTCTCGTGTCGTGGGTTCAATACTCGGACTCGCTGCTACACGAAAGTAGAGTTGTTTGTTGGTTTTCTCCTGTGCCTCGAGGGTTTCCCATCATTGTTGCACCGTCGTCGTCGTCGTCATCATCACCATCACCATCACCATCACCATCACCATCACCATCAGTTATAATTATCATCACCATTATCGTTAACGTCGCACTATCATCATCGTCGTCTCATTATCATCACCGACCACCATCACCGTTATAATCATCACCATCACAATCATCTATACACTTCATCATCGCCGTTGTCTTCCCCGTCATGGCATTGTCATCTCACCACCACCACCACCACCACGGCACTAGATAACCCGATTAGTATCTTGCAAAGAATTTTTTCCGGCCTTGAATTTTTTATTTCCCAGTTCTCGGACTGGCCGAATTTCTTCCTCCAACTTGCAATGAAATCTTTAATCGTATTACCCTTTTCCCAGTCACTGACGAACCAATTCGCTCCATCTCTTGATCATTAAGAAAGCAGTTGTCGTATTAGCGATAAACATACTAACTTACAGCACACAATGCAGTAACACTGAAATGGCTTCCCTTTGACTGCGTGTGAATCCTCCAAACACAATACAGTTACCATTACCGTACAGCTACATCCGGACTACGCATGTGCTGCGTCATTTCTCACTCATACGAAATCCGCTCGAATTTGATCTAGTTTTTCAAAAAAAAACTGTGTGCCAACCGTTTCACATGTACTTGTGTCAACATGAATTTGCTATCATTCATCAATCAGCGCTCCTTGGCTGTTATGACACTAACAACTGAACAAAAAACATAATTATTCATTCAAAACAGATACTCGTTTCTGATTGGCTGAGAACTCCTGGTCAATTTTCCATGACCAGACGTCACCTTCCTACAAGTTTTTTGGCTGTACTCTGACGTCACGCATAGTCCTACAATTTTTTGGCTGTACTCTGATGTCACAGCGCTTCTTGTAAACATCGTCTCTTTAGTAATAATTCAATAAAGAAAAATCAGTTTAATCATGTTTTTATGTTATATATTTTGAATGAATAATAAAACAATTACTGGATAAGGCTGAGTATGATTTGAAGAATTATGCAGACCTCGGAGGTTGTTATCTGTCTCAGCCTACGGCTTCGGCAAATAACAGCTACCTCGGCCTGCATAATTCTTCATATCATACGATAGCCGAATCCAATAATTGCTTAATATTCGTGGTCATACAGTACCTTTGAGCTTACTTCATTCATAACTTTAACAGTTGTTTCACATGGAGGTTCTTCAGATGAAGAAGAGTGTTCTGGTTGCGCCATATCGACACTGCAAAGAAAAGAATAAGAAAAATACAAATACATGTATAGACCCCTTGCAGCTATTCCCAAAGCAGTTCAATTTGTAAGACAAAACAATGGAATGTTTTAAGTCCTCAATTCTAATGAGGATAAAATTCTATTGTTTTGTTCTCCAAATTGAACTGCTTTGGAAACTGCTGCAAGGGGTCTATATCAAATGATAAAAAATAATACTAGCAGAGCTTCCCAAAACTTAAATACGTAACTCCTATCCCAGATAGAAAATTACAAAATAAATCAACACTTTTGGACAACCAATTGCATTTAGAATAGCAACATTGGTCCTGCAAACATAAAGTGTGGAGGTATGCAGGTACAGCTCAGCACACAGGCCTGCAAGGTGACCCACAAAACAGCAAAAGATACTTCAGTACTGCGCTATAGAGCATGGCAAAACATGGCACAGCATTACATGTTTCTACTGTGAATTTGTTTTATTATTTTGACATAGTAGTGGTAAATAAACACACCTTAGTTCACCATTTTCCATTCCTTCTAAAGTAGGTCTGACTTTGTTCTGTACAAAGTAAAAAGCAAGTGAGACTGTATACAGCAAAACAAAACAATCAATAGCACGTACAGGTATTGTATGTGGCTAGTGCTTTTGTCTATTAAAATAGAGGTTTTGTATGACCACGTGACAGCAGCCATGTTGGATGGCAGAACAACAGCATCTCTTTCCCCTAAGGGATTGAATTTTTTCTCATGTAAAACGATTTTTTGTTTCTGCCATGCAACATGGCTGCTATGCAAAACCTCTATAAGGCATTTACTATTTTAGCCATGTATCATGCATTTTTTGTTGTTGTGAAGTTAGTGGTGGAGTGTGTACCTGGAAAGTTATACCTTATTCAAACTGCTGAAAGATCAAGATGCTACTATCTATACCACAGCCCCACCACAAGATGAGATTTAACAGTAACAACCTCTAATCATATGCTTTTGCCCTAAGCAATATATAACCCACATTTCAAAGCAGTATACAAGACAAATACTAACCCTGAACCTCTTAAGGTTGATTGGTGTTCCTTCACATGACTGCCGACCCTCATGGTTATTGGTTTGTTGCTTTCTTTCCCGAGAATTCACAATAAACTCATAGGTGCTTATTTTCATATAAACTAAACATAATAGGAAAAAATACATAAATGTTCATCTCAGAACAGCATTCAACATGGAATCTTGGGACAGAAAATTGGCAGACAAAATGATTGGGGCTTGGAATAGAAAATAAAAATTGCCAGAAATTTTTTTCTTTCACAGAACAACTTATTGGGTGTGTAATCACTCATTTCATTAAAGCTCTTCCATCAAATGTTATTAAGAAAATCAATGTGTGGTTCTCACAGGGACCTTGCACACAATGCCCCCAGGGTGTAATTAAGTTATGGGCAGAATAGCCTAGAGGTGGTCAGGAGCTTGAAGCTCCTCCTAGTGTGCTGGAGAACATTGCTGTGGGGAGTTGTAGTAAAAGGCAAGAAACAGGTTTATCTGAAATCTGGTCTTTTCTTCTATTCTACATATTAATCTGGTGACACACATTCCTGTGGGCTGTGATTTGCACACTTGAGGCTATTCTGCACAGAGTCCCCAGTGAGTTTAATTATACAGTCTTTACTTACTTAAATAAAGGTGAAAGCATAATAGATGCCCTAACAGTCCAATGGCTGTAAGATGAAGACCTTCAACGGCCCCAACAAATGCTATAAATACAGTATCTGATACTGGTGCAAATAACTTAAATTGACCACCTGCAAAGAAAGAAAGAAAAAAATAAAAGTTAAAAGTTAAAAGGGCCTTAGTCCTCTCATTAATCTAAATTTCATCTCAGGGAAACTACAAGTAAAGCTCTCTTGCTTTCAGGTCTGCTTCTTACAGCACACCTAACAAATAAGTTAGGCCTGCCCTGTCAGCTTCCAATGACACTAAGCCTCACTGCTAAAGGAACTATTGACTTTAATTTACCTTTAACAGCTAAAGAAATCTTTGTCATCTTATTTTACCTGTTTGTGTGGCTAGAAGTGTATTTTTGTCAGTAAAAAATACAATGAATAAATAGAGAGTGATGATAGACATCAAGATTGAGCCAGCAAATGCTGTAGAAATGCAACCAACAAAAAGCCTGCGGAAAACAACACAAAAAAGAATAGACTTAATGTAATGATGCATAATATTGTGTCAATGAAATTACAGATTTAGGATCAGATGAAAGTAACACATTGGGAATTCTCAACTATATGTCTGTTTTACATAATTCTTGAACACGTCCATGCTACCTCAAAATGAATTAGGGAAAGAAGCTGTGTTTACTACCCAAACTTATAGAAACAATTATGTACCTACCAATGTAGAGCCTGTGGTAGTGGTGGTTGGGGGGGGGGCAGGACAGAGGTCAGGTCTATGGTGTGGGGATAGCCCACTTTCAATATATTGGTTGAGCGATCGCACATAATAAGATCTGAGTTGAGGCTCCGGGGAAATAAAAGAATAATTACGATTATTTTGATGTTATTTGCTTGGTAAATGATTAGATTGAGTGTGTTTTTCTGTTTCTTGAGTATGTTATGTTGTTAACATACTCAATCTTACGATTATTTCATTATTTTTCCTCAGAGCCTCGATTCAGTTCTTTTTGTGTGTCATCACTCAACCAAATAAATTATCGAAAGTGGGCTATTTGATTTGATGTGCTGTCCTGCGGGCTGGGATTTTGACTGAACATTTGTCCTGAATAGGGAAAGTTCATAAAGAAATAGGCAAATTTTTATGACATTTGAATAATCACTTTAGCCTCAGGGACAGGAATTTGACTGAAAATTCTGTTAAGAATCAAATCTCCACCATGGACCCCCCTCTCACATGGTCTTAACATTTATAGGTGCATTAGCATTTTAATATTTTATGCTTACTTATAATTTCTTCCTCCAACACAAGTGTTAAGCCATTTGCAGTGATGGTCAAAGTCTGATACACACTTGTTGCAAGATGAACAGTGTTTACTTTTAGAAAAACTGTAAAACCAAAAAACACAAAAATGAAAGTCAAAAAATGAACTGTATTATAATAATAATACATTTTAATATTATAATAATATTATAATATTATAATGCAGTTGTCTTTAGCAGTTCCAAGTCAAGACTGAAGTTGATTCTTTTATTTATCAAGGCTAACCTTATAGTCATCAAATCTAATTCAGGAAATGTCTATTAGTTTTTGAATATTGACTACAATACTTACACATCTGCTTCACATATATGACAATGATTATTCTCTATGACATGTGCATGAAGATTGCGGTCAAACACATTCTTTTCCCTTGCAGGTCCACTACGTATATTGGGATCAGCAGGGTCAATTGACAAAGCTAATACATGTACAATAAAATGAATAACATATAGACCACCAGGGATCTTGTCATACAGTTAAGGATCAATTGATATTGTTATCTGATAGACATACAGAATAAGGCAGCCTTATTATTCAAGCACAGGCTGAGTGTTCATCATTTCTTGAACATACTTCAAATATTTAACTAAATGTTCATCAAAGGTAAAGACTGTGCTATTCAATATTAGTAATTATAACATAGCTTAGATACACACGCTCTCATTGGCTGAGAGACCACCAAAATCTATGCTCTATTTCACCGGTAAAGACATGGTTTTATTTCTCAATAGTGAGGAAAGATTAATAGGATTCTGTTGTGATGATGAGACTTTATTTAAAGAGGGAATAAAATATCATTAGTGGTTGCGTAGAAGTTCAGTAACAGGTAACAGTGGTTGCTCAGTACTTTATATATGTTGGCCCTCTAAAAGAAAACGTAAAGCCAAAAGTAAACTAAACTTATGAAATATTAATTAAAAACATTAAAATTATGCTTATTTATGCAAAAATGTTCAGTTGAATCTAACTTCCTCAATTGCCAGTTGAATAACTTCCTTTTAAACCTGGAGATGATAATCATGTGGTTCTTGAATACTATCAATATTGTTCCAATTGTGTTTCTAATATTTGGAATCTTCAACAGTTACAAATATTTGAGCTGATTACTAGATGAGTAGTACAACATTTCTCAGCATTAACCAGCTTATTCAGATCTGCTTATCTTACTCTTATCCCATGATCTCTCCATTCTTGTATTTTTGCATGCTTTTGTTCAATCATATGTTATTCATTCATGAAGTCAAAAACATGTCCAGTCAGGTTTTCAACTTGGATAAGTATTATTTTTAGAAACACATTTCTCTTGAACTACAAACATGTGGGATTCAGTTTTCTAAGTTTTAATACTGGAAAAATTGGAAAAAATTAAAATATAAACTGTATTTACAGCACTGCTCCAGACTGGTCCACATCTTCAAGACAGACTTTATAATACAGACCATTTAGCAGGTACAGTAAATGCATGGTATTCTTTATTGAAAACTTGGTGTGTTCAAGTTAGCCACATTATAAAATACAAGAAGGGAATATAGATAATACTGTTATCATTTTTTAAAAAAATGGCCAAATAAAATGAAATTCAGATTTAAAAAACTAAATCATTTGGTTTGAAATCCTTGAATGAAACAACTGCGTGACTGCATTTGGAATTTTTAATTGAAATGCACTAATGAGATTTAAATGTTTAATACTTTTTGGTTTATAACACTTTAAAATTAATAGAGTTTTTATCAACTCATAAAGAAACAAGTTAACTTGACTTTATTGCCATCAAGGATAAAGAAGGCATATTAGAATAGCGTTTCTTTAGCTGAACAACGCTAGAAGAGTCAACCATGGAACACGAATCTCTCTCTCCACTTGTTTTGTAATAAAATTACAGAAAAAATAAAAAAATAGCAAAACTATTACGAGCTAAAAGGATACAATACAAGCAGCTGGTCTCCATTCTTTAGGAAGATAAGAAACAAAAATACCAAAATAAGTTATGGCGAAAAAACAGAGGAAAAACCAGGCGATCAGCTGAAGAGGGTGCCAAGGACAACTCCAGCCATTCTTTCGATCTCTCTGAACGATTTCGGTCTTGGAACTCGTTCTTGACGATGTTTCAGTCTGGTTTGTACCGTGTAAGAATTTCACCATGATTCTGTAAAGAAAGGAGAAGTTAATAATGAATAAAACGAAGATGAGACAACAAAACATACAAGAGAAAATTAGGCTTATGACACTGTGCGAAGATCAACGACACTAAAGAACAATTTTCTCTAAGAAAAATTCCTTCGATCACTCTAAAACTCGGTAACATGATATAATTATATTTTAACTTACGTTATTACTGGTTATTTTTACCATACATTCAAGTAATTTCGCAAAATTAACGGAGAATTTTCTAAAAGTCGCTTCATGTTTCTCGTCGATTGATTGCAAAGATAAATGTACGAGTAGGGTCTGGTGTACGGTGTTCCTTCTTGTTGGCATGGAAACGGTTGTTGACTGATGATGTCATTATTTACCACAGGACTCCCGCATAGAGTCCAAATTTATACCACAGGTAGACCACACTTAGGAGATTGATGGTTGGAAAAAAAATGAGAAAATTTTCACATCTTTTGAACACAGTAACGTTTAAATTGATCAGCATGAAGCACTTCGACAAAAAGATAGAGTAACATAAAAGGGAAACAAAAATAATATGTATGACCCTCAAAATAGTGAATACATACATTTACTGTAACGTATCAAGTCCAACCTCGATTTGGAACCATTGTTTCGTGGTCACTGAAGCGAATTCGGAAAAGGAATTCGGGAATTCTATTCACAAATCGCTCGGAAGCATAACTATCATTTTAGAGTCGGTATTCATTCCGGTGTTCCTTCACCTAACTATAGTGTCATCATGATAGTTTATTACGTTTAAAGAGACTTTTCAGTTTTCGACAAAAAAAATGATTTGCTCTAGTTATGACACTTCAAATGAAAAGTACACAAATTCTACATATCTACTAGCTTCTTCTGGATAATTTTTATCGTTAATTTTCACGCCCTTTCAAGTTTTCAAGAACTATAGATAGCGCCAAACGCAAAAAGAAGATATTGAAAAACAGATTACAGAATAAATATCTAATCTTGCCTTCAGTTTCACAGTTAATATTTCATAAAGTGTACTGATATAGCAAAAGACGAAAAAAGCTTTTTTCACTGATAGATTGAGACACTTGTTTTTCAACACTGAAAAGTAAACTAACACTGAAAAGTTATTTCATGCATCATGATAGGAAAACTGTGGATCATAGTTTTATTTTACTATTGGGAGCTTAACACATACAGTAAACATTCACAATATAAAACCATTTAAGAAGGCAATAATTTATTTAAGGGACAGCACGACCAATGTATGATAAACTGAGTTAGACAGAATGGAAGGTTAAGTGCTCGACTTATAATATCATTAAAAGTGACTTTACTTAACATCAGAAGATTGGTCCCTCCGTGGTTATAAATAGCAATACTGCTAGCAATGCTAATGCTAGCAATACAAGGTAGGACTCCAGAACATACAGAAACTTCTCTAGCTGTGAATCAAATTAAGATTCTGAAGACTATTGGTACACCAGGTGTGTGGAGTGTCGAGTCAGGGAATAGGCCCCTTGCAGCACGTCGGAATGCAGCTGAATTTGGAGGGCAAGACAATAGGTTTCTGGTTCTCTGGA
>JAAAQI020123795.1:0-15128 GCA_011800005.2 Stichodactyla mertensii
GTTTGTCAGCAAAATCCCGTGCATAAAAGTATGCGAATACATTAAAAGTGGTCATACTTTTGCGCGTCGAGCTGTAACAGAAAATTGCCATAACTTCACTATAATGGAGAAGATTTTTTTTCTTATTAACTTTACTTGTGTTCTTCAAGACATCCCACATGTTTATCCTAATTCTATCACTTAAATCACCTTTGATACCTTTGAACTTCAGAATAATTGTAATATACTAGTAAGTATACCTATATAAAGATGGCCTGTATATTACAGCTGTACTGCAACTTGATTCCTGATTTGCAAATCTTTACATCATTGATGATTTATATAAAGCAAACACATTATTTGAATGTGAATTTGGTGTGAATCGTACGTGAATGTGTGAACAGGGATTTTTGAGTGAAACGACTCATATGAAACGACTGGATACCCTATATTATCATCATTTTATTAAAGTTTAATGACTAACCTTTGAACCAGTAACAATTTTCTGCCCATCACTGCTCACATCTAGAGATAGGACAATATTAGAGTGACCAGACAGGATCCTACAGTCCATTGTATCCATGTTGTACATTCTTATTTCATTACTATTGGTTGCTACAGCCAAATGCTTGTTGTCTGGACCAGCAAAGCTCATGTCAATTATATTATCATTATATCCTACAAGCTGTCAATTCAAAGTAAAACAATCCATGAATGACTCGACAGTAAACAACTTTATGAATGAGAAGGAAGAATATATATTGTGTTCTTGAAGGTTGGTGACATTAGCAAAAATATAATATATGTTATTTACCAGCTGTGAGGTCTGTATCGTATAGATATAAACTTTGCCTGAGCTCTTGACTGTACCATTTAAATTTTGAGACCCAGGGCAAAGTATTTCTTTGTATAGACCTAACAAAGCCTGTAAATAACATATTGTTTATGTTTTCCCACTAAAAATTTCAAGTACAAAATATTTTCTTTCTGGTTAGCACAAGTGAATCCAGTAACCTGGGTCCATATCATCTCATCCCAACCTGAGAATTAACCAATCAGTGCACACAATGCACTAGGATTCAGGCAGATAAGAAAAGACGATGAAGTATGTTCATTCAAACTGATTTCTAAACAAGAAATTAAAGATTTATGAGAACAATCAGTACTGTAGTTATCTCACTAAACAGTTTAAAGTATACCAGCTGACATGTGTACCTGTTTAGTTTTCTTGAGGGTCTGTAGGTTGTACATTATTATATTATGATCATAAGTTACTACAGACAACATGTTTTTCTTTTCACACAAAGTTGCATGAACAATTTGTTGTGGATTGGTCTCATCACTGCTGACATTTTCTTTAACAGACAGGGCGTGGATACATTTGCCATTTCTGAGATTCCAGAATCGAAGTTGACCTGGGATTAATCCAAGATAAAAAATAATATTGTTAGAAGCAAGGTTTGTCTTCTTTTACAATATTAGTAGTATTAGCTGAGACGGATTTGCATTACCTAGTACTTAATTCGTTATTAACCAAAAACATGGTCCTACCGGAAAAAAATCGGACTAAGGTTTTGACAGTATGGACTAATGAGCCCATAGGGTGGGTCTGATATTTTCCCATAAGGTCAAAGCAGTTTTCATCATATAAACTTTGCTGAGACAGCCATAACTGGACCGGTCAATTACAGGACAATAGTCAACCATATGGCAACTAACAAAGGTCTTAGCCAATCAGTGATTGCCAGTTTTTAGAATTAGTGCTATATAATAAACAGTGCTTTTATGAAATATATCAAGCTATGAAAGGTGCCTATTTATTGGGTAACAATACCCGTACTATGCAGGGCAGTACCATAGGCTGGCACATTCTTCACTTTCAAATACCAATGAACCAGCTTGCTGGCAGATGAAAATATCATTCAATGAAATTTGACTTTGTTCAAAATCTGACCAAGTTTTTCATGGAGTTTTGCTGAACAATAGTTTTTCTTTCTTCAAATTGCCTACCTTTACTTCCAGCAGTAACAAAGTATTCCCCATCATTATCATTACAACCAGGAAAAGATTGATCACCAGTTACCATGAAAACAGATTCAACACCCTAACAACAACAATCAAAAGAAAAGCTTTGGAATTTTTTACATTTATAGCCAAACACTTTTACTGAATAAATTTGTTTTTGAATCAGGGCATGATCAAAATAGAAAATAAAATGGCCAGACAGCCATTTTTATTTTTGGCAGAACAAATACTGTTGGTGTAGCAAAATTTCCCCTGTCATTTTATATTCCATTTGGCAGTTCAAAATTGTTTTGCCTGCCAGTAGTGAAATTTGACCTACAATTTAGGCCATTGGCAGGCTGCTGTTTCAAGCCGTGAATGAAAATTAATACTTTCAAAGGTTGCCATACATGTAGTAGTGAGCACATCACTGTCAGTCTCAAAGTGGGGAGAGGAATCTCACAAAGCAAGGGATTCTATTGATTTAAGCATCAAAACTGACCTCATAGCATGGTATTGTTCTTGGTGGTTTTCTGTTTGGTAAGTGGACATTCTCAAGATCCCACACATTAAGAACATTATCTCTGCTTGAACTGTTGATGGAAAAAAAAATTACAAATTTTATACCTAGCACCAGTTTAATCTGAGGAAGTGTTCTTTCACCAGTACAGTAGAAACAGAAATTGAAGTTTTTGAATGAGGCCTTGACTGCTGTGTATTTTTATAACAGTGTCTGAGCTTTTGCTGTCTACAGCATCATCAGAGACTAAGGTAGAGAGTGTACAAACAAGTGACTCTAAATGACTGCTTTCCTGATGTCCTATTTTAGAGACCATGTCTGATCATCACTGGACCATAATTTGCATTTAACTTTGGCACCTCCCCCCCAGTTATGGATTTCTCTTCTTACTCTTAACTCTTTACCCCCCTGGAACAATGGTTAATATTGGAAAGACCCTCCAGGATTTCAACTCAACTCTTTACCCCCTGGACAATGGATAATATTGGAAAGACCCCCAAGATTTCCACTTGACTCTTTACCCTCCTGGACAATGGTTAATATTGGAAAGACCTCCCAGGATTTCCACTTGACTCTTTACCCCCCAGACAATGGTTAATATTGGAAAGACCTCCCAGGATTTACTCTTTACCCCCTCCCCCCCGGACAATGGTTAATATTGGAAAGACCTCCCAGGATTTACACTTGACTCTTTATCCCCCCTGGACAATGGTTAATATTGCAAGGACCCCCAATATTTCCAAGTTTTCGGGCCCTATTTCTGATATCCCCCACTCGACACCATGAAAGATTTTCCACTGTTTCCTAGCTCCCATGAAAAAGTGACAGTACATCTGTACTTTTATTACTTTATCATCTTAATTACCTTATCATTGTATTGTGGGATGGACTGAATGCAAGGGATGTCACAACACTAAAGTGACTCTCAAGGACCCCAATACATCTGAAAAAAAAATAAGACAACATATCATCAACTGTAGCATGTCCTGATACATGTACCAGCAGGCTAGAAACCAAAAAGAAAACTACAGAATTTTCTCATCCACTTATTACTGTACCTACTAGCCTGCATGCAGCCCCATCACAACCCTCAGTTATGCAGTAAGTCAGGATCTGGCTTAATGGAGGGTTATGATCAGGCTGCAAGCAGGCTAGTTACCTACCTGCTCTTGTTAAGATCCCAGATTCGTATTTTACAATCAGCAGCAGCAGAAAAGAGCTGTAAGACCTGAGAGTCAGGATGGAATTGTACAAGGCTGAAACCAATAAATATTCAATTAAGTAAAAAGTGGAAAAGAAGATCAGCAATGTGTACATTGCAAATTAGTATCACAAGCCAGTACATGTGGCTCAAAAATATCATGGTGGAAGAAACCTCATCCTCCAATCCATTGTTGTTGGGGTCAATCAGTAGACCTGATGCAGATTATGGCTACCTGGATCAGATTTTGCAGGACCATGAAAGTAAGGCACAGATATACAGTGTACTGTGCTACAACTACTGTCATGTTGCTGCATTGGTAATGTTGTGACAAGTAAGGCTTCTCTTTGAGCTGTGATACATGTTGTGTATCATGACATAATCATAAGTAATTGAATTGGCAAAATGTTACAATACAGCAACATGTCACATACAGATTACCAACTAATGGCCAACAAATGACCACCAGTCAGCTGTTTGTCAGCCAACAGTTAGGTGGGGTGCCATTCTACACTGGATCTCTATTGTACAAAAATTATAAATTTATAAATTATTTGAAATATATACATGTATTACCTAACAACACCTTGTGAGCCCTTCAGGTTATGTGTATAATATTGTTTAATAATATCCCAGACTTTTATTGTACTGTCACTTGAACCTAAAACAACAACAACAAAATATGTGCAGGTATAACTTTCTTTAAGTAGCACAAATCTTTCTTAATGGTTGGGTTATCTGAGACTTGTACTTCTCTCACACGCAGCAGTCTTCAGCAACAATAATCAGATTGAATGCATGACAAGTGTCAAGAAAAACTCTTATCATACCTGTTGCAAGAAGAGTTGAAGTGGAGTCAAACACCATTGAAGAGATTGGAGCAACATGAATGGCCTGTTCAATTATTACAAAATAAATATAGATGAAATAACTACATGACATATTACAAATAGACCCTTTGTATGAATACAAATGCATGCTTCTTATGCCATGCCTAACAATAGGCCAATAGGAAAAATGGCATCAAATATAAAATCTGATGTTTTCTAAGAGTTTGTGGGAAAAATGACCTGGATGGCAAGATCTTGCTATCCAACATGTTTTCCCATACAAATCCTAATAAAATTCTAAATTTTATATTTCATGCCATTTCTTCTGTGTCAAACATTGTCAGCTGAAACTTCACCTTCTTACTAATATCAAGATGCTCTTTCCATTTCTGGAGTTCATTTTGACACTGGTGGTTGATTAAGGGGGTTATGGTCACGTGACCTGTTAGTGCAAGTGGCCTATTATGTGATAGCACACATCTTTTGTTTTCATGCACACAAGAGAGGCTTGAGATGTATACAAAGGTCCTACCGTAAGACAACTGTAACTTCAATTAGATTAGGATATGAGAAGAGTCACCCTTTTATAATTACACTACCTTCCATGTCTTAGTCTGCTTTCCCTCTTTCCAATCCCACTGTCTCAACAATAAATTTTTACTGGCTGTCACTAAAAACTGTACAAGAATCACTGAAGTTAGTAACATGCATAATTGTACCTTGTTAACATAACTAATTTTGTGACTTACTCGATCATCAGGAGAAGCAGCAAAGCATGAAATCACATCTCCTTCCTAAAAGTAATTATTACTATTATTTAATGTCTCATGAATGAATAGCAAAATATAAATGCACAAAAACTTTTATCTCTCTCTGAGAAAGCCCTGGGAAAATTAAATCCACTGAAACCAGCTTTTTTCTGGTTGCAGATTAATTGTTTTTGTGAGTTTTCATATTTTCTTATTAGCAGTGATGATTAGAATGATGTCAGTGACATTGAAACGTCAAATATATTAATTCATTATAATATTTATTAGCAAATTACAAACAGTTGGAATAAGATTCACCAGGAGTATTCACTTCTTGACAAAGACAAAAGGGAAGAAGGGTCCAGAGAACGAGGATACTAGAATCTATGTCACATGATACATGCTATTAAATGGCTGGGAGGTCCATATTGAGAAAATACATGTATTTGCCCAAGGTTTTGAAAACTGAGGGCAAAAATATACTGTATTTTCTCAATACAGACTGACCTAAGCTGTTTAAAGTGCACCTAAAGCCTAAAAATAGACTATCCTAATTTGAAGTAATACTCATAAATAATCGAAAAATGAAGAAATTTCTTTGTTTGAAGTTATTCCCAATTTTTAAACGCAATTTGAAAACGCAACCTTTCGGTCGAGGACAGAATATTGATAGACTGGGACGAGTGATGTCATCACAGGACATCTATAACATTTTTCATACAAACTCTTGTATTTATATCCTAAAAATTGACTATAATTCTGCAACAATGCATCTACCCGGCGTTCTTTTTAGTTTTCATGAAAGGTTAATAGCTATAAACAAACACTTCTTTGTAAAATGCCTTCATAGATGTCCCGTGATGACGTTACGATATTGCTAGTACCAAATCCCAGTTCACACAGTACTCACCTCGGAAAGAGCCTGAACCCCAGTTTTTTGGCAATTTTAAAGCACTGTTAAAAATTGGGAATTTGCTAAAATTAAAAAAAACCCTTGAAAAATGGTTTTCCAATAGCATAAGGATTGATTTCATATGCCAGGTGTGTTTTTAGGCTTAAGGTGCACTTTTAATTAATAACGTTTTTATTTTTTCCCGGTTGGAATCCCTTCTAAGCCCATGTAACTGCAAGCAGTCTGGATGAGCTGGTCCTTACTAAGAAAAAAATGGACTGGCTAACAACCAATCAGCATGCGCAGTTCACCAGGATTCCAGACCAGAAAAAAATAAATAGAGATTATTACATGTCAAGAGCTTGATATCATTTTTATTCATGAGTTTTCTGTCATATTATAAACGAGTGAGTCTGTAAGTGAGTGAGCGATATGATGCAGAAAACAAGTAAATAAAAACATTATCAAGCTCTTAACATGTCATAATTTGTTTAATTTACACATTTAAGGTTGATACAATAACACAAAAATATTTTATTGTAATAAAATATCATTGGACAGCTACTGTGTGGACACTTCAGATTTTTCTACATTTCCTAAAACGCATTTTTCATGTGTGAAAAAACCTTCAAACATTATTTTTAAAGTTTCTTTATTGTTCTCTCCCTTACGAAGCATTAAATTCAGATGTAAAACTTTGAATTACCGTTAATCATTAATGTTGAATAAATGTGAAGTGTTCATGTTTCAAGTGTCCACACAGTAACCGTAAAGTGATATTGTATCACTTCATGGTTATGGTTTTTATTCACGGCTTTATCACACATAAGTGTGTAATAAACAAACATAGTAAACAGTAAACAATATCTACATGCTTGTATGCTAATGATAAGTCCCGTGTTTGCAATATTTCAGTCATAGACACTTAAGTCTAGATTATTTTTGGCCATCACTTCTGTACCTCTACTAGAGAATGGAGAATCTTTCCACTGTCAACTTGAACAACCTGAACCTTTTCTGTACACAAGCAAAAGAGGTAATCTTCATCTCCTGAAAACTAGACAAATTCTTAGACTAAGTACTGAATCATGAAGGGGTGGGGTAGCCAGAATTTAGAAGCACCCCTTAAAACTTGCTTATCATGAACTACGCCCTGCATAGTTACAGTATACATATGTATAGAATAAGCATAGAATTATTGTTTGCGTTATGAGATTACTTAAGTGTATATATGGTACAGCTATACATTGTTACCAATTCATCATATCATTTCCTATTCATTTGAAATCTGCTCTGGTCCAGTGTAGTTCCTTTACACATGGGACATACCAGGAGCAGGGTAAATCTTCTCATAGCCACCCCTTGGGTAGGGAATTTTGGGAAATTGGGGGGGGGGGGAGGGGGTTGGTTGAGTATTTTCTGGAATTATGTACTCTGTAGTAGTTTACAAGTTAACATACATGACTCATGGCTAGGATTGGAATACTGATAATGGTATTCTAGCTTAACTTATTATTATAAATTAACTTTAATAAGCATATACTCATTAGGTTATTTGTTAAAGAATCCCTACCTGAACTTTGCCTCCAGTGTACAGAGCTTCAATCGTAGAGGTAATTTCATAGCTAAAGTAATAAATAGAGTTTAAAACACAGTTTATATCCACTTTACTCTCTTATTTCTATGAAGGTAAAAAGTTTACTTCTAAACACACTAACTCAGTTTTTCTTACTTACTTTGATTTCAATACTGTGGTAGACGATGAAGCCATGATTCAAGAACTTTTTTATTCGACGATACAAAGCTTAAAACGAGTATCTGCTGAGAAATATAAAATTGATTGACTTGTAAAGAAGTGTTCATTTCACTCGTCCGCCATCTTGTTCCACGTGCGTTCAGCCTCTAACTCTATACCACAGGTAACCCACTCTTCGAAAAAAAAAGTGAACAGTAACGTAGACAGTTGCCCACAGTTTTTGATATTTTGTTATTTTTGATATTTAATGATTGCAAAATTTCAAATGTTTTGTTATTTAAGAATGGGAAACTCAGGAACGCTCTGCTTTCACTATCTTATGGGCACATCCAATTTTACTAATACCTCCCACTTTGACCAAAAAATCAAAGGACTACTGGTTCTCCGAGATAGAAAGAGCTTGTTACAATATTACTCACCACAGCAAGGGGTTAATCAATCACGTAGGGTCTAGGTCCTGACTAACTTCTCCCTTTAGGCTTAAGCTGAGCTCCCTGATTAGTCATTATGGATAGCCGTGTTGAAGCCGAAATCTCCAGCTGACCCGCAAATGGTTTCGCCCTGCCATAACGACACTTCAGCAATCGATCAAACTGCGCTTCCATGATCAACAATTTCAACACACATTTGACAACTCACATTTTGATTTTGGATGAAAACCAGAGCTAAGGGTAAACCCTTGAAACAAGGTGGGAAACAAACGTGTTGTCAGGGACCTAACAAGCAGCCCAATCACTTACAAACCCCAAGGGCGGATCCAGGATTTTTTCAAGGGGGGGTCCAAAACCTACATTCAATATGTGACGTCATTTTTGACGTCATACATACACATATATCATGTTAAAAAAAGGGGAAAACAACGAGTCGAAAAGGGGGGGTCCGGACCCCCTGGATCCGCCCTTGAACCCCCTTTCTAACCATTCAAGAAACTGGTCGAAACTGGTATGTTTACACTCAAACCCTTAACAACTAGTCATATTTATCAGTAACGGAATCGGGACCTAGTTTTTGTTCTGAAAAAGGAATCTGAATGTGCCAATGAAGTGATGAGATTTAAAATGAAGTATTTTAGCAAGAGTTAGGAAAATCTTTAATTTTAGGTAGGTCTAACTGAAGTCGCATGAGAAAATCAAAGCTTTGAAAGTTACATTTTGTGGTTTTCTTGTCAGCTTTATAAGGGGTTTTTGTTATAAATCCCATGTGTTTCTACCTTTAAAGGCTGTTACTGTTTTTAGTACTTAGCATTTTGACAGGCCCATTGTTATCTTATCAAAAGTGTCGCATTTTCTTCTCCCCTGATTCAATTTGATTGATTATTGAATTGTTTTCTGTAAAACTTGTGCAGTAGCCAATAGACCTTTTACCAAAATGGCGGCCGAAATTTAAAATAAGTTATAATTAGAAAATAATACCAGTACTAGAAAGAGCACCTCAACTTTAGTAAACCTGCAAAGATTCATTACGTTAGGTGTTAAAGCGGCCGAGAAAACATTTTTTCAAAAATTGCCAAATTTACAGAGAAATGTATGTCTGGGGGTATACACCTAGCCTGCGTGCAGAAGGTTGTTTACCCGTAATAACCGTATGCGAAAGTTCGTCAGATATCGTGTTCTCTGTGACCCGAAATAAGAAGCGATTTCTGATTGGCTCTCACTTCCGTAACAAACTCAAACTCCTCTATGTTGCCAACTTCGTTGGCAATTAAAAGAGCAGACAACAAAAAACAAGTTTTGCTTGATGGTAACATTTTATTGAGTTTTTTCGAGATTTACAAGAGCTAATTCATCTTTCTCACCAAATTATTAATATGGACTTCACGGTTTCCATGGTCACCACCCTCAACAAAGTGGGTAGTCTTCTTACGGAAACCACCATTAGGTGAGCTTAGCTTGAAGGGCCAAAGGAAGTTGTTGGCTTCTTTGAAGTGTTCTCCAACAGTGAAGATCTCGTGGATGAGGTCCTCTACACAGATAATGCCATACTTTCCAAGGGCTTTTTCAATAATGGAGTTATCTGTGAGAGCAATTCTTTGACCATCAACTTTGCCATAGCCACGCTTGTAGACTAGCTCACGGACAGTTTTTAGGTTGGGATATCTGAATAAATTAGACAAACATGATTTGAGATGCATGCACCCATGCAAGAATCCATAACAAAAGCTTCTTTAGCTATGGGGTAATGTTTACTCATTTCAAATCATGTGTAATTCCCTTGGGTTTTGTTTTGTTTTTTTTTTGTTTCTCAGAAATGCTCGAGAAGATATGTCATTATGTATGAAATTCAAACAAAGAATCTTATTCCTGAGAGGATGACAGGTGGTCTGAAATGGGTAAACATTACATCCAAGCTAAAGTAGTCCACTATTCATTCACCATGGCAAATTATTTGTCATGTTTCAAGGACTACAAGATTATTCTTACCCATAAGCGATGTAAGGCTGGACTATCCTCAACATGTTCAGAGAGGCCTTGTTGAGACGAATAAAAACTCCATTGTTGATCTGGATGAGACGAAGGAGCTGAAGAATCTTGCGCACTTTAGGGCTGACACCATTGATGCTGAAATATTTACAAGTTCAAATATCTGAATTTTAACAAATG
Organism: Stichodactyla mertensii; assembly: GCA_011800005.2. Classification (NCBI taxonomy): domain Eukaryota; kingdom Metazoa; phylum Cnidaria; class Anthozoa; order Actiniaria; family Stichodactylidae; genus Stichodactyla; species Stichodactyla mertensii. Next base: position 10,532 of record JAAAQI020123795.1, read on the forward strand.
ACTTTCTTGTACTAAAAGAAATTTGTTAATATTGATTCACTTCAATAACTAATGGATAAGAAAATGGACTGTTCACCACATGGTTTATCTCCCCAGTAAATGTCACAGAGTGACTCTGGGAAGCACAAGGAATATGCAGTACACTACACCAAACCAGAATTAACTGGGGGTAGTTTTGATCTTCAACGTCATGGTAGGGGAATAGACCTCAAGAAAGATGTGTTCTAGACACTTGGCTCCCATACACCATTTAGACAGAGCCAATAGGGGCCAACCTATTGGATGCCACGTTGGTAATTTAGTGTAACAAATAACTATTTAGATAGAAAGATACTTGGCAAGGAAAGAGATGATAGAAATGTATTTGGTTTGTCACTAGCTCTTGACAGGGAACTCAGAAAAAAATTCCAACTTCACCTGATAGGAATTGAACCTGTGACCTTCTGCATATACTGGCTGGATGCCCTACCACTGCACTACAGAGACCTAATGCACACATTTCTATCAAATAATTTATTTACATTAAGGGAAGGATTTCTTACCCTCTTATTCTGATGACAAAAGCAAGTTTATTTTCTGCAGGAACATAGAAGTTGCCATGTTCTTTTGCAGTCTTCTTGAGCCTCAATTCATCTCTTTCTTTTTGTCGATATTCCTTGACATACTGCTCTGCCCTCTTAAAAATAACCTTTCTCTTGGCACGTTGAGTCTAAGAGAGCATAAATGAACAAAATTGTAATGAAATAAGGAAATGAAAACAAGAGTTTTCACTACCTAGATGAATATATAATTTTAATTATTGCTTCTATGTTTTATACTGTTCACTGCATGGTTTATCTCCCCAGTAAACGTCAGAGTGACTCTGGGAAACACAAGGAATATGCAGTGCACTACACCAAACCAGAATTAACTGGGGGTAGTTTTGATCTCCAACATTATGGTAAGGGAATAGACTTCAAGAAAGACGTATTCTAGACACTCAGCTCCCATACACCATTTAAACAGAGCCAATAGGGGCCGACCTATTGGATGCCATGTTGGATATATTACTTAAGTCATGTCTAAGAACCCAGCAGCACAGCCTTTCAAAGTTTACAACTAGAACTACAAGTCATCTCAAGTTTTTCTAGAAGAAAAATTAAATAGACAGAAATTTGATCTGGATTCCAAAGGATAAAGTCAAGATATCTACACATAAAATTCTACAATTATAAACTAGAATACAATAGAATAGGTTTTAATAATAAAATTACAATTTTCCTTTCCAAAATGCAAAGGAGAACTGGTAATGAACTCATGCCACACAGAATTATGGGGCTGAATCAGAAGTGCCACCACTGTACTTGATTTTGGGATTTTCAGGAGAAAGTACAGTACATGCCCAGTTTTTCACTGACCTTCAGAAATGTAAATGAGGGCCAACTTCATTCACAACATATTCCCAATTTTGGGGGGAAATGAGTTTGCAAGTTTTCCAACACTTTTTTTTTCCAGTTTTAGTGCTGGATTTAAACTTGAAAGTTCCCAACAAATTTTGGACCATGAAATGCACTGTCTTACATTGTTAATACTGATGCTCAACAGTATCAAGACTTAATGATTATTACCTTCTTCTGTGCAAGCCTGGCTGCTTCCCTGGCTGCCTTGATCTTCTCAAGGCTCTTCCTTTTCTTGAGTAGAGTTTCAGGAACTCGTGGGACCTTCTCCCTGTAATGTGAAGAGATGGGAGTTAAGTGTGTACAAAACTACAGCAAATAGTTAACTTATGATAGTTGGGATAGCTGGTTTACTGCTTTCATTAACTTTTAAAACAAAGGATGATACAACATTGGATTGAAACCAAATCACTGACCCTCATAATGAGCATTTAACAAGAGAAGCGACAATGTTACAAGTTCATTTGTTTTCAAGAAGATAGGCAATGCAAATCGATGAAATCATGTGTGCATGCATACAACCAAGTCCCAAGAACTTCACAGAAAAGCAATAAAACTTTTAATGGTTTGAACACAAACCTTGGAATAAACAAATTATATGAATATAAAACCAGAATCAAATAAGACATCAGTAGCAAAGCTAATAGCAAAAGAGGTTCTTAGTGATATACGCAGTCTGAGTTTCCATTAGTTAGCGTCATACATGTGTACGTATAGTGATGAAAATATTTGATTCAAAATTATCTTTGACCCAAGTCATACTTAATTATAGCTACTAATTCATAATAATAAGAAATTTGTGACTATATTATTACTTTTATTTCCCAAAGAAACACAAAAATTCGAAACCTTTGACTCAGTTCATGTCGCCATGATCGTTCATAGTATGTCCAAATATATCCAAAAATTATCCGGTCAGAGATAGAAAAAACTACATAAAAATTCCGACCACAATATCAATTAAGCTTTACATTTGAGGTCTAGAGGGTAAATTAAGTCGATGATTTCTTATATTAGCTTGGATGTCATGGATTGAATCACTGTTCTACTTTTTCACGAACCTTTCGAGAGCCATTTTTCCCAGCTAAAAGAGGCAGAGGATCATGGGAGCTGCGACTATGTAGCCTCGCATTTCTCACGGCCACCGACTGGAACGACTCGTAGATAAAACCACAGGAAGACCAACATAGTAAAAATACATGTTTGATTCCGACAGAAGGCCATAAATGCGCTAGTCTCTTTCTGCCTTTTTTATCCTTTTTCTTGCCCCATGTAAAAAAAATCTAGTCTCCTTCGCAGCCGTTATTAGATGACCGTTATAACGGCTGCGAAGAAGGCTATAAAAGGAATGGCGCTGCGCGTCAGTGACGCCACAACTCAGACAAACCAGCCAAAATTTTCGTCTCCTTGAGTCCGATTTCTGCCGTTTGGTTTGTAACTGGCAACCACTTTTTAAAAGGAGAAGGTTTTTATGATAAAATGTATGAAATATTTTCATGATAAAATGTATTTTCTCCGTGTTCTTTTCAGCATGATTGCAGTTGTCTGAGTCACTAGAGTGCAGTCTAGAAAAGCTTAAGTCATTTTTCTATAGTCACGTTTTGAATGCTGCTTCACTGGAGTTTAGTAGGCAAAACTAATAAGAAAACTTTTGATTATTATTGGATATTTATTAGTGTTCTTACTATTTTTAATACAAAAAAAGCACCATTGACTATCAACATATTTAAGTTCATTTATTTCACAAATACTTCAAGAACATATTATATGACTCTTATTTGGAAAGAGATTACAGTGTGTCTAGAAGCTATCGGAGTCAGTTATTTGGTTTAAAGAAATTGCAAAGACCACCAAAGATTTAGACAGCTCAACCTGCATTAATATAAATGTAGGCTTATACGTGTGTATGGCTACTATTATTCTTATTCAAGGTTGTTGATCGGAAAGTAAATTATTTCTGAGAAGTTAGAAAAGCATGTACATAGTCCTGGATGTTTTTAGAAGTTTCCAAAAATATTAATGGTAATATCGATCGTATTATTAACGACTTATTCCAAACTATGGTTAATGATCCATAGAGTATTAAATTTTGGCTTCCATGATTTGGAACTTCAAAGACCGCCTTTAATAAACGGATATTTCTGAAGATTTCAGATCGAAGTTTAATTTTTAGCCCTACTAATAGCCAGAATCTAATTTTTACAAGCTTGCAAGCATTCGTCTAGTACTCAGGCAAAGGAATTTCCATATCCCAAAAGTTGAAAGGCACGACTTTTCTTAAAAGCATCGAGATTATTTTTAGGATGTTTTAAATTTCTCCCTTTTTCTCTGTATAAACTACATAACTGATTCGATTGCTTCTAGACACTATCAAAAGTGTAATATAATATGTTCTTGAAGTATTTCGTGTGTATTCTCATCTCGGCTAGAGAAACACTTGGATTACACGCCCAAAATTTCGTCTAAATCACTAATTTTTTATTCTTATGTGTCCTCAGGGATAATAGTTTCCATATCCGAAAGTTGAAAGCCATACTCTTTCGTAAAGGTATAGGAATTTTTTTTTTTTTTTTTTTTTTTTGTTCCAATTTTCTCCCTTCTTCCCTTTATCAATGTCGGGTGCCTCAACCCCACCCTCCCTTCCATGTAAAATTCAAAATGGCGGCCGCTGTCCGTGAAAAGGCCTATTCAAACGAACAGCAACAACTTCAAAATTATGCTTCTGACAGGTGCATGTGTCTACTGGGATTTTGGTGAAGGTAAATGCTATAGATTATTTTTAAAAAACATGAAAGCTGGGATGAGATGATCTTGATATTAGCATTTTCAGAATCCAAAATGCTGAAATGTAAGAAATGATAGACACCACTATGAATTTTATATTGAATTTATTTTTGAAATATTCAATTTCTGAGTTGCGTTTATTTTAATCAAAAAGCCGATAACAACAATGTTTACAACAATCCACTTTTTCATGCTCTTTGGTTATAGGATGGATCTCTAATTCTACTCTGAAGAAAACAACCGCGTCTTGATACGTAGGTTATTAACTACATTATTGAAATGTAATCAAGTACTCATGATAGTGTAATATTCCTCCTTGTGCATTATTATTCAAATATATTTAAATGAGGTATGGGGAATCACTCTGGCCTGGGACC
>JAAAQI020123806.1:0-31364 GCA_011800005.2 Stichodactyla mertensii
GCACTCAGCAATGGCCCATGATTAATTAAAATTTGGGGCCATAGTCACATTCATAAAATTTTAAACCTGATCACTGTGTATTATAGGTTATTAATTAAAAATATCTTCTGTCATATACTTCATGGAAATTTAATGAAAAAGGAAGAGCAGAACAGGAACCTAAATTGAAGGAATAATGAAGACTTCAAGACGTCATTCAGGGACAGATCAAGGAATTGGAGAAAGTGGAGTCAAAAAACTTATCAAGCCAAGTTTGCAGGTATGAAAATATTACTTACACTGTAAGTAAAAAATACAGGGTTTGTGCTTTATCTCCATCACAATATTCAAGTAATGTTTCAAACCCTGTCTAGTCCGATTTGGAGGCTTTGGAACGACTTCTAATACTCATTAATTATTTGGGAGGATTCTATTTATTAAATGAGAACGGGTGTTTTGGTTTAAAATAAGAAACCTAAGATTGGGTAATAATCACATCTTTTGCGCATGCATGAACATCATATTAATCACTGTTTATGCATCCCACACGGAAAATCGTGACCAAAAAATAGAGAACCCTTCACATCAGAGCCAAACTTATTCGGTGCACGCAGGTGTAGTGCTTAAAGGCTCTGATTGGTATTGGGGTTTCTTGATCAGAGATTCCAATTCCACTTCATCTTCAGCGACCCATGAGTACTATCGGCTGAAGTATTTTTTGATTCAATCGGTGGATTGAATTAATTTTGTTCCAGTCCTTGGACTGGAACAAAATTAATTCAGCCCAAGTACTGGACCAGGTTTCCAGTATTGTCATGTGACCTGAATTACAACTTGTGGTTGGTTAGTTACCTCGTGAATAATTAATGAGTACTAGAAGTAATGTTTCAAGGGCTTTTCAAGGCCCAAAATTATGATTTTCAAGGACCAGTTTTGTTTGAAATTTTTCTTTCTTAACAATTTATAAGTACAAACACACATCATTTTAATGATTTTATTTTAACTATGACTTTAAGAAAGTCTTGAAGTTCGATAACATCGACTTTAGATGACGGAAAATAGCATATGAGTTACCAAACTTGCCATTCTTGGAGCAAGATTAGAAATGACAACTTGAATTGTAGCAATTTCAAGGAGAATTCCAGGAGTATCCAGCAACTTTGCTATTTTCAAGGGCTTTTCAAGTGCACTTGAAAATGGGTTTTGAATTCCAGGGCTTTTCAAGGATTTCAAGGAGTAGCACAAACCCTGAAAATACATCCCAAATTAAAAGGAGAGGTGCCACAACCAGTTGGGCCCAACCCTAGATCCACCCATGTTATCATTGATAAGAAACTAAGAGATACTGTAAGAGGTATGTACCTAAAGAGTTTCCTATTTTCCCTTACCTTAAGAGAGTGTAGTTCTTTTGCCCATAACCTTAACGTGGGTAAGATATTCTGCCAGGCTCTTTGACAGAAAACAGCATGTGTGTCTATGCTCTGATGAAGGTTTTCACTAGATAGCTTGGGGGTGCCCTTCTCTTCTGTCAGAGCCAGAATGTCTGTTATAAGCTACCAAACACCATAGAAAAAGATGATACAACAACATAACTGCATTGTAAGTATTTTTAATCATGATAATACATTATTATTTCTGATAAATAAAACATTATTTCTGGGAAAAATTTTTTTTATAACTAGTATTAACAATAATGTTCACAGCTGAGCCTTCAATACTTTAGACAACTAGCACAAAGATTTGAGGTAGGTGCTTTTTCATAAAACCTCTAAGGACAGTAACATATACATCAATCTAACACCAACTACAATTGTAGCCAATCTCCCCCGACATCCAGATTTTCATGCCCTCTGTAAATCAGTGCCTCAATGGACAGGTCTGGATGAATTATTACATGTATTTTTGATTACCTTTTCCATGGCTGGGAATGCTTCTGTCATCAAGTCAATAGATTTTAATCTGTCTGTGAGATCTCTTAAATCAAGAACTGCATGACCAGAGCAAATCTCCTGAAGGTAAAAAGAAAATAAATTGTTACAGCTGCATGATAAACTGCTTGCATTTGTTCCTGGGATAAATACCAGCAAGACCACAAGGCTTGCACAAATGCAAGACAGTGTAACTTTTATTTTCACTAAAGAAATCTTGAAGCAAATGCAAGGAAATGAAAAAGTATTTTGCTATGGGAAAAGGGAGACTTCAACTGCAATGCCCTTGAAACTTTGAAGTCAAACATTATAATTTGTAATGGTATATCACACTGTCATGCACTGAGGTTTAAGTGAGGCATGAAACAAGTTGCACATTTAGCTCACAAAATTGTCAAACCTTTAAAAATCATACCTTGAGATAGTCCCTGCAAATGTCTATAGGCAGTAGGTCAATGTGTTCTACCTATAGTGAGAAATAGCAGCCAAGGTTACTGCTAATACATACAGCACACTACTGGCAAAAATTTACTTTAAATGGGCAAATTTTTTGTATATAACAGAATTATATAATAGATAGATAATTATAATATGTGAATGCTGGATAATCTAGTCAGTCTTCTACAGTACTCACATGTGTCGAGTATCGTTTTGTTTGAATTTGTTCTGCTGAGTCTTTTTCTATGTGCCTTTTTCTTGAAGGGGCACTGCAAGACAACAGTACAAGAGCAAGGGTTATTGACACCCAATTGTGTACAATGCTGTATGCATTCATGAATTCCAGAGCTTGTGTCTTTTAGTAACATCAGAGATATGATTTGAATTTGTGTAACAATTTTTTGATGAATTCATAATTGGTGTTAACTGCATTATTGCAATGGAATCCACACCTATGTAGCACCTGTAATGAAACACCTAGTTGTGCCTTCTGCAGTCTTTATATCACCTGATATACTTATTTTAATTAAGTTTGTCACTTTAAAAGCTAGAAAGCTGAGACCGAAAATGATTATGGGTAGAGAAATTTTATGCGTTTCTACCATTTTTTATAACTATTGATGGATTTGAAATCTTTTTCAGTCACATTTTCACCTCATGTGACCATTCAAAAACTTAAATTTGTGTTAAATGTCTTTACTTGTTAATTTATATGTTTCCCATGATCCTCGACGGTCCCAGCTTTGTAGGTTTCTGGTGACTAACTTTCTTGAAATAAGTATATATCAACACTGCTATCTTACACCAGCAGCCACACTTTCTTTCCTGTGGTGTGTATATTGCACAAACTCTGATTTAATCTTACCACAGATTATTTTCTGCCAGAATTTTTTCTAATTTCTTGTTGTATTTTCGGGTTTTCTTCCATTCTTCAGGCATCGGTCTGCATAAAAGATGAGATATACAGTCATGTAACAAACAAGGCACTTAAAAAATGTTAGTCAACTATTTAAAATACGTCTCTTTTACTTGGGAGCAGGTTTTACCTTGTTTGAAGTTCCATCTTCAGATGTGTATTTTCACTCTCCAATAATTTGATCAGTTTCTTGGCATCCTTTAGATGTTTTTCATAATACTGTAAAAGAAAAATAAATCCCTTAGATGTATTGAATACAGCAGTGTGCACCTGGGTTGGCATAAAATTTATACTCACAATGATCTTGTCCTCAATTTCTTTTAATCTTCTTGGTGATGGAGCAGAAGTATGTTGTGGTTTTTCTTCTTTTCTCCATTGTCCACCTGAACCTGTCTTAGGTCCTCTATCTGCAGGGGAGGTTCTGTCAGGAGATGACTGGCCTTCTTCACTTGTTTCTCCAGAAGCTAGATTATCTGAGTCCTCTTCAGTTATCACCTTAGTATCACTCTCTACATCACCATAGGATCCCACATATGAAGCATTATGGTTTTCTCTCTCTTTCCTGTAAAGATAGTGAATATTGGAATCATTTCACCACAAAATGTGTTACTTAATTTTACAAGCCAACAAATAGTAGTACCACCCCTCCCCCATAGGTTAAATGATAAACAATGGGAGGGGTGAGTGAGGAGTGGATTCTAGAGCTTTATAGGTTGAGATAATGACCATGGCAGAAGTGGACTGCAGGTGTATACTCACTTGAGTAATTCTAATTCTTCTTTCAACTCATCCACTTTTGCCTCATAGCTATCAATAACCTCCAACATTCTGCAAAGATAACACATGTACCATTTCAATCAAGAAACTACACAATGATTAATGGAATTGCTTTTACCAGGAATATATTTTTTAACCTATTGTGTACCTTTGGTCAACTGCATTCTGTTTATGAGGGGATCTGCTTTTGAAATGGCGAAAAATCTTTGTCTGTCTGTCCAGCCTTGCTTCTTCCTGCATAAATCAAATAACTATGAAATGTCTACAGTATGTGTAAACTATTCATGGCATGTATGGTATATCGACAGAAAAATAAAAACAGCATCAAGTAAACCAAATAACAACAGTTATTCAAGCTTTAACTACCTTGTGAACAAGATCTTGGCATCTTTTCTGCAGCCGTGCAATTTCATCATCTTTCTTTGCTATCTTCTGTTCCATTTGGTTGAACAGAGCCATGACTTCTGTTTTTGACATCTGTAAATCATTAACTTCTTTGCCATGGCGATGGAGCTCAGATAACCTTCTGTCTTCCATTTCCTATTCAATAATATAATAACAGATTAGTTACATGTAACATTACTAAACTTAAAGATAGTTTCCTTTGGGTCCATGAATATAGTTGTTTGTATAACTAAAAGATCAATATGTTTTTGGAATAATAATTAAATTAATTGATATTAAAATTCTATCTACTAGGTAGATGTACAATATAAGAATAAAGGTAGCCACCCATCAGTGAAAAGCTTATGGATTTCCAAAGCATTTGTACTTCTTGTTAGGGAAGTGAAACATAGTTTTTTCCTACATGTATTAATGTGTATACAGTTGTCAGTACTCAAGTGATGCTTTTGAGCACTTACTTGAACATTGACCTGCTCTGTCTCCAGCTGCTGCTCCAGCTCTCTTATCTGGAAGAACAGATTATTTCAAAGTTCTTCATCAAAACTCATATGAAAACCATTTTTAAATGATATTTATTTACCTTTGTCTCATATCTGTGGATAGACTCTATCTGTTCCTTATTTTCTCTTCTGCAAAAACAAATTTCCAAATGTCTGGATAAGCAGTGTTAATGAAGACTTGGATTCAATTCACAGTTTGAAAGATCTGTGAGGATCTGGCTAAGTTTTAAGAGACAAGAATCCATCATACAATTAGTGAAACTGCATATCTCATTATGCAGATGGCTTTACTTACTGCATTCTATTGGATGCTGAAATCAGTTCCTGCACAAGAGCTTGTCTTCTATCACAGTCTGACATCAAGCTTTCTAATGTGTGCCTCAAATGCTGTGTAGTATGCTCTTCAAGTATAACAGCACCTGCATGCAATTTTATCGTAATTATATGTCGGATAAATACCATTAATTTTCATATGTGCTAGAAATACATGTACCTCCATTATAGATCTTTTACCAAAATGGCAGATGAAATTTCAAATAAGTTAAAATTATAAACTGATACCAGCACTAGAAAGAGCACCTCAACTTTAGTTCCCTGCATACGCCATACCCCCAGACATACATTTCTCTGTAAATTTGGCAATTTTCAACTTAAGTTTTCTCGGCTGCTTTAACACCTAACATAATGAATCTCTGCAGGGTTACTAAAGTTGAGGTGCTCTTTCCAGTGCTGGTATTAATTATTCACTCAGCTGAATTTTTACTCATTCAAATTTGTGGCTGCCATTTTGGTAAAAGGTCCGTTGAGGGAGAATGGATTGTGTAGTTCCAAAAACATAACCACTCACTCACAGATTGGTATTGGAAATCCAAGGGGAGGGGAGGAGAGGAGAGGGTCTGAGGATAAAAAAGGTACCTTTGGGTATTTGATCAATCCTGTTTCTGGGTAAAACCATGACAGGATGGAAGCCATGATGTCGTAACTGTCGATTAACCTCTGACCAGTCAGAAATAACACCACTCTAGGATCACAAGAAAATACCATCTATAGATCATCTATCAATAAATCAAGCAGTCTTTGTATAATGGTATACATGCATTATGGTTAATACTCACTGTTCTTGGAGATTCATTAGTAGACTCATCTGAAATTGAAATTAAATTTGATTACTCTTTAATCATAGCTTACATTATTAAATACCACCAAACTTATGGTGTGTATAAACTTTCATTCTTTGTGTCATGTGAGCATATCTCTTTTAATTTAATTAATTGAAAAGCTCTAGCTACCTGGGATATCTCCATATGTTCCACTGATGGTCAACATATTGCTGTCTGAGTTATTCTGTGAACAATAATTAATATAATTAGCCAACAAAATATGTTCATGCACATAACTTCTACATTATATAAGTCTTATGGCTATGATACAAAAACACATCTGCCTGTTATACATGTAGAAATACCTTTTATATCACTTATAGTATAATAAGCCACTAGATACAGAATCTATAACTTAAAATACTTTAGGAACTAGTCTTTGTTGCTTGATATTTTAGATAAAATCATGGAATCTGATGATCCATTGTGAGCTAAATGCAAACATCTGGTAGCTACTTGATAACAGCTGATTTCATCGTAACTAAGAAACCACAACGCTTCTCTTGAAGCTCGAATAAACTACATTCTGGTGTAGCTATTTACTGAACCACTTGAACATTTCAATCCAACTCGCTGTTGCATTAAGACAAGTAGTTTGCAAACAAAGGACGAAAGTTGAATGTTGTTGTCAAAATATTCACAAACAAAAACAAACAATAAAAAGACTAAAATACTGTATCTAATTAATCTACTCACCTCATCCATGATGATATTGGTGATTTTACTTTGTCACAGTTTGCTTTTCTTCTTATAAAAACATTTAAAAACCAAAAAATTAATATAAAAATTACAAAGAGATAAAAAGTCAAACCCCGTCCGCCATCTTGAATGATCAACGTAACGGCTTACCAAATATGGAATAAATTTACAACCTGCATAAATTATGTAAATAAGCCTGTCCGGAATTCTCTTTCTCCCTCCATCTTTTGAAAGATTTTCGAATTTAGGTAAAAACACAAGTCAATTCTTTAAATAACAAATATTTTTTAAAAAAATGAAGATTAATAATATTTCTAAAATAATTTTTTTTGCACATCATCGAACTCAAGACGAATGCGAGGGTAGTTTTGGCGGGAACTTTTCTGACCAATAGGATTCGTTCTCTTGGTGAACTCGTACCAAGCTGCTCCTGTTCAGTGCACGTGGAACAGAAAAAAGTCAAGATGGCGGTAGCAAGCGAGGGAGGGAACTTAGGTGAGTTATGACCGTTATTCCGTCCATTGAATTAACGTTCAAGTTTGCGTAAACAATACTGTTGATGTGAAAAAGCTTTCCGAATCTTTTCCTTTGTCACAATTGATGTGAAGCTGCAAAATTTAAGTCTTACTGTACATCGTCTGATGACCTCGTTCACTCTCGATTTGACAGCTTTATTAAGCGTCTCCAACAAGCAAGGCCTTGTGGAGTTTGTTAAGAAACTTCATGATTTTGGATTCAGACTTATTGCCTCAGGCGGGACAGCAAATGCTATCAGAACAGCCAATATTCCTGTCAGGTAATGATGAAAAGTTTTATTAGTAACATAATCCTTTCTCCCGAAGCTGTACATTGAAATAGGGAACGCTTCATGGCGACACTTAATACATTGAAGAAAACTTCTGGATGCAGTCATCAAATTACTAAACGTCCCGCAGACCGAAATTTTTGTGAATTTCTTTAGAAAATCCTCGTAGAATGGCATTCAGTCATCAGACGTCCAGCAGTCCAATGATGATAAATCGCAAAACATTCTTAATAGTGGAACTTTTTTCTTCATTTTGGAAAAAATATTATAAAGAATTTTTCCTCTAAATACGAGTAAAAGCAGTCAAGCAGCGTGAGTCACATGGTAGGATACCCCACTATTGTCAGGGTCAGCAATGCAGCTATATTGCACAAGGTTAGAATACTCCTTTGCGTTGAAGGTGAAACAGGTATAGTACATCCATTGTAGGGATGAATTAAGTGATAGACTAATTTCCAAGGATTTTCTAAAGAAATTCACAAAAATTTTGGAATGCTGGATGTCTATTACAGTCAAACTGTGAAAACTGTGAATGAATTCATTCTTGCATGTGATTGGTCAGAATATGATGCTTAACATTCCATACATATCTTACGTGTTCACAGTATTCTTAGTTGAATGTAATTTAATGACTGCATTGGGCAGTTGCCATGAAGGGTTTCCTATTCTATATGTACAGCTTCAGGAGAAAGGACGAACCTCAATGTCACTGTTGAATTGGAAGCGCTTTGGTGATTCTTAACAAAGATATATTTGAATTTCATCCTACAAGGATTTTCTAAAGAAATTTACAAAAATTTTGGACTGTTGGACATTAGTAATTTGATGACAACATCCAGCTGCTGGACATGTAGACACTGCATTCCTCATATTTCAGCATTAGTAAAATGAACAAACTTGAATTGAAACAAATTTGGCCATCTTAACCTTTGAACACCAGTTCTTTCTGCACTCCCTCATGCCCAACACTAATACTATGGAATCTGCCCTTAATGAATGGAAGGGCCACAGGGTTAAAGTTGTGGTGTGTCAGCTGGAAACACAAAGTGCTGAAAATATTGGATTAAACAGGGGCAGGTCCAGGATTTTTCTGGGGGAAAGTGCACCTGTAGTATTTGTGAGTGACAAGGGCACAATAGCAGTTCAGAAGGGTAGGTGCCTGTCCTTAGGGGGAAGTGAGGATACACCCCCAACACCCTCTCCTTAAATCAGCCACTGATAAACATTTGGAAACTTGCAAATCCTCATTGCTTTTTGTTCTAGGGATGTTTCTGAAATCACTAATGCACCTGAGATGCTTGGTGGTAGAGTCAAGACCCTACACCCTGCAGTACATGGAGGTATGCTTATTGACATCTACCTGTACTCTTTTGAATGTGCTACACACTGTATATTACACACATAGATATCTGAAATAGTATTGTTGCATGACATTTTATTTTGTAGGCATTCTAGCCAGGATAACTGACAGTGACAAGGCTGATATGGCTAAGCAAGGTCATGATTATATAAGGTAAGCTTTTATTTCTGAAATTGGGTTCTGGTCTGGTGAAGTTGGAAGTTGAAGTTTGTTCTCCACTGTGATTTCAGAGTAGTAGTGTGCAATTTGTACCCGTTTGTGAAAACAGTAGCAAAAGAAGGAGTTACAGTTGCTGATGCTGTGGAACAGATTGATATTGGTAATAATAATTAATCCGTTGATATTTGAATAGAATGGGAATTAGTGTATTTAGTTAGTAATATGTCCCTATTTTTTATGCTTCAGGTGGCGTGACATTGCTGAGAGCAGCAGCCAAGAATCATGCCAGGGTTACAGTAGTGTGTGACCCAGATGACTATGAAATGTAAGTCACTCAATTAAAATTTCATTCTCATTCTCATTCAAAATCTTCCATCTTTTTTTCCACAAAGAAAGTCCAATAATTTTTGTAATGATTCTGCTAAACATGGATCTCTTGATGAGTGAATTTCTTTTTTAAGATTAATGTTAAGGTAATTCTGTAGTTTTGCATTGCGCACCACTGCTGCGCATAATACTGATAGTTCCCATTTCACTTCTTTGCATTGGATGTGAATCAAAATGGAGTAAAAGTCATATTTCTAAACAATATTTTGCTGAGCACTTGAACTAAGCACGTTTTAGGCATTATCTTGAAACTTGCCCTAGTCCACCCTCGGGCACAGATGCATTTACGTTCAGATTTACTCTTTTAAAAGATAATAGTGCAAAATTGAATATGGGCACCTGTGTTTTTTATTTCTTCAAATTGACAAAAATAAGGTTTTCTATAATATATGTAATTACTGGGAAGATTCCATGTCCAGATTTTTAGATATTTTTTAAACGATCAATGAAAGCTGGTTTCATGCTGCTATGAGGGTACATACTATCATCCAATGTTACCTTTAACTTAACATCTGGATTTTCATGTTAATTTATTGCATCATATTGCTAGATTGTTATGCAAAGAGTGAAAAAGAGTTCACTTTAGAGAGCTAGCAATACTCAGATTCAAGAAGTGAATTTTGTTTGCCATGATTTCGATTTTAGACTATTTAGCCCTCAAGACACAAAAAATGGTGTACTTAAAAAATTATCCAGCGCAAAAACGAACACGGTGACCCCCATTTTTTTTTATTTCATTTTGTGGATAAACAACTCAAAAATTTCTACTGTGTGAAGTTTCATGAAAATTCCATGTGCAGTTTTATTTCTGTGGAATTACCTTAAAGGTAAATTTGTTTAAATAATATTGATAATAATGATTGTGCTTTCTGACAGGATTGCATCTGAGATGTGTGAGAGTCCAACCCATGATGTCTTGCCTGATACAAGGAAATCTTTAGCATTAAAGGTAAATTCCTTGTATTTTTCCCTTTCCTTATTGTCACCCTTTCATTTCTTCCCTATTCACTTTTCTTTCTTTCTCTCATTCACTTCTTTTCATGGTAGTTCAAAATTTCATTTCTCAAATCTCTTTCTCTCGATGTAACCCATAGCTACTATACATTAATATCAAAGTGTGGATGATATTATTTTAGTAACTTATTTCATTTATTTTTGGCAGGCCTTTAACCATACAGCCAGTTATGATATAGCTATCTCAGATTACTTCCGTAAAGAATTCAGTGAAGGGGTATCGCACATCCCATTGAGGTATGGTATGAACCCACACCAAAAACCAGCACAGCTCTTCACCATGGAGCCTCAGTTACCTGTCAAGGTTGTCAATGGCTCTCCTGGTTTTATCAACCTTTGTGATGCTTTCAACTCATGGCAACTTGTCAGGGTTTGTATAATAATGATGACAATCAAGAATTTTTTTTTCTTGGCAGTTCATAAAATGAAATGGTACACTTATCAGATTGAAAAACTCAAATTACATTTTAAGTCTGTCTTTTTTAGGAACTTAAAAAGTCTCTTAACCTTCCTGCAGCAGCATCCTTCAAGCACGTGAGCCCAGCAGGTGCAGCTGTTGGTGTCAAGCTAACACCAGAAGAAGCTAAAGTTGCTATGGTAGATGATGTGATTGACAGTCTTACTCCATTGGCTGTAGCATATGCTAGGGCTAGAGCTGCTGATAGGATGTCATCATTTGGCGACTGGGTGGCTTTGTCAGATTTTTGTGACTTGCCTACTGCAAAGATCATTTCTAGGGAGGTATGATATATCAGTACATGTATATAACAGTTTCATGTATAGTTGTCCATCAGTCACTCAACTATTCACTTACTAATATACAGTATGACCCTATGAATGCAGTACCCACCACTCCAAAGCATCTTTCACCATGAATACCTGTATCTGTCCATGCATCCACCACACAACAATCTATCCAAATTTCCCTATCAATCCAAGTGTCCGTCTGTAAATTCATTCCATCCATTCACCCCCACTGGCAAACAATTATTTTATTCATCCATCCATCCATTTATTTCATTTTTTCTTTTAGGTATCTGATGGAATAATTGCCCCTGGCTATGATGCTGATGCACTGGAAGTCCTCAAAAAGAAAAAAGGAGGCAAATATTGTGTTTTACAGGTATTTACTACAGCACTAGAACAATAATTTTAGATGAAAATCTATCAGTTAGAGTTACATCTGATTCTGTTATCTTGTAGATGGATCCAAATTATGAACCATCACCCATAGAGACTAGGACTATATTTGGACTTCACTTGGAACAACTCAGGAACAACTGCACAATTGAAGAAAATGTTTTCAAGAACATCAAAACTAAGCACAACAATGTATGTTCAACTGAGAGTAGGTTGTAAATGATAACTAATGAATGCCAACTTGCAAGTCATTTTCTGTATAATGCTTTGGAAATAGATACATGTATGATACATCTATTAATGTAAAATAGAAGATTTGCTTAATGATGTGACAGCAACTGTTTGGATGAGAAAACAGAATTTTTCTAAGGGATTGAAATCTTAAGTAAAACAATTTTATTTGTTTCTGCCATCCAACATACTGCCATCGCGTAATGTTGCAGAACAAAATCTCTATACGTCTTATTGCTGATACTCATTTGTTTTGCCTTCCATTTTATTGTTCAAGAGATTTGAGATCATGTTAGAGCCCATTTACATGATACTGGAATGAGTTTTGTTCTGGTATGAGCTCATCCTGGTTACCACATATTTCTTTTTATTATATAAACTACAGTGTTTTACAAGGATTTCTACCACTGAGAAATGTATCTCAGCACACGTAAAAATACGATATTATTCACATGTGAAAATATCAACCAATCAATTTTTTAGTATTCAGTGGTAGAAATCCTTGAAAACACTATAGTTTATATAATAAACAGAAAAATACATGGACGCTTGGAGATATGGCATTTATCTTCTCGTGTTCAAATTTGGTTCGCT
Organism: Stichodactyla mertensii; assembly: GCA_011800005.2. Classification (NCBI taxonomy): domain Eukaryota; kingdom Metazoa; phylum Cnidaria; class Anthozoa; order Actiniaria; family Stichodactylidae; genus Stichodactyla; species Stichodactyla mertensii. Next base: position 12,493 of record JAAAQI020123806.1, read on the forward strand.
GCGCTCACTCGTGAGATATCAAATTGAACACTCGAAGATAAATTCCAGATCTCTGTGTGCCCATGTATTATTCTCTATGTATTTGTTTCCATGATACCAGAGCAAAAATACAGGAAATACCAGTTAATTTCATTTTGGAATGAAATCCTCATTCCAGTATGACATTCTACATCAGTATCATGTAAACCAGGTACAAACACTCATCCTCCTGGAATGAAACTGCTCCCTGGGGAGACTGGAATGAGTGATGTCAGTGTATAATCAGACAGTGTTTAGTAATGCTTTGGGATTGGAGCTGAACTAGTTCTTGTGATTTTTATCATGGAAACATGGTATTCATTCTCATACAAGAATGAAACTCATTTTGGTATCATACATATACAGCCCCTAATAGCATGTATTACATTGTGAATGTTTATTATATGTTCATTCTTGATCCACAGTTGCCTGAAGATGCCGTAAGGGATCTTATCGTTGCAAGCATAGCATTAAAGTACACTCAGTCCAACTCTGTCTGTTATGCCAAGAATGGCCAGGTAATATCACATACTCTTTCTGTTGAAACATGTCAGTGGAAGAGTAGTGAGTATTTCTTACTGTCTTGTAGGTTATTGGTATTGGAGCTGGTCAGCAGTCCAGGATTCATTGTACAAGACTTGCTGGAGACAAGGCTAACAACTGGTGAGTAGAATACATGTATGCAAGAGGCCTTTGGCATTTGTAAATTTTGAACTGTCTTGCTGCTGATAATGATGGTGATGATGATAGGGCTGGTGCTGGCAATGGCAGCGGTGATAAAAATGGGTCGTGATGGTTGTAATGGTGATGGTAGTGGATGATAGCAATGATAGTAATGGGGATGGGGATGGTGAACAACATTGATGATTCATTACTTGCAGGTGGTTGAGGCATCATCCTAGAGTTCTTGGGATGTCTTTTAAGAAGGTAGATACAAGCTTTTAACTATGAAATACAACCATATAGGGCTGAATGGATATCACAATTATATGTACTCAAGAGTTTATACTGAAAATATCATTTTTTAAGTATGCAAGATTGGTTGTAATTAAGTATGCAACCACTTTATCAAGCTGGCTTGCCATCTTGATGACAATGTACTACTGATGCCACAGGGAGCCCAGTAACTTGAATAACTTGCTGATATTTTATTTTGCTTTCTTATTTATCCAGGGTGTGAAAAGAGCAGAAAAGTCAAATGCTATTGATGTATTTGTCAATGGAACAGTAGGAAAGGTATGCTGTGCCATTCTTTTCCTTTTAACTTTTTTTCTACTAAGCTAGAATGTATATCTTTGTCCTATGGGCACGCAGCACACACCTTGATAAGTTTTCCTTTTCACAGTTTATTTTTCTTTCTTGTTTCATGACTTATTAGTAACTTATTAGTGCTGGTAGTATTCTGTATCTCACTTTTTATTGTGTTTCATTTCCAAGGACAATGACAAAGCCACTTGGGAAGCCATGTTTGAAAATCCACCAGAGCTTCTTACAGAGGTAGACAACATTTTTCTTTTGAATCCATATGCACTTGATATTATAATGAGAACTATTGCAGATTTTACATCAACACTGAAAGTTCATACCCTATGAAAATGTTGAAGTAGAAATAATGAAGGCATGTATTAAATCAGTCACACTACAAAAAAGACTTTTATCCAATCAAAATGTTTGTTCAGACAAGGTCATTTACATCGGGTAAAAGTATGTATGTTTTTTACAGTCATATATCAACTCTATTTTGATTATAATGGTATTATGCAAAAGCTTGTTTTTAACTCTTGTTGCTTTGAGACTGAAAGAGAAGAATGGATTAGCAAATTAAAAGGAGTGTCTTTGAGTTCTGATGCCTTCTTTCCATTCAGAGACAATATTGATAGGGCTGCACAGGTATGTGAACAATGCCTTCATTGATTAAGTTTCCAAAAAGGCATTATAGTGTAATCTCAAAGAATTTTTACAAATTTGAAGCTAACAAGTTTGATGTTTTGGTGTTTAAAGTAAATGGTATACATTTTTTATACTGAATATGCAATTGGTTGATTTCAGAGTGGAGTAGATTTTATTGCCAGCCCAGCAGGTTCTGCTGCAGATGATATCTGCATCCAAGCCTGTGATGAACATGGTATTACAATGGTGCACACAGATCTACGTCTATTTCATCACTAGTGGAGCAACTTACTATATGTATGACTGAGATCATGATCTATTTTTCAATGTCAAATAATGGCAAAGCTGTAATCAGATAAAGCAGTTGTCTAAGCTATATCAAAATGTTGTGGTCATTATTAAATCTTATTCATAAAAATGGCCTCTCTTTTTAATGTTTGCTTGTTTATAGAACAGTTTGTGTAATTTAAAATATTATGTGATTGCAAAAAAAAATGTTAAAAAGTTAACATTGTGTTAATACTTTGGCAATCAAAAATAAATAATTATTATTGAACTTTTATAAAAATGTAAGCTTAGCTGAACTGATTACTGAAAAGCATTGCTTTGTGATAGGGTGAGCAATGGATACTGTACTCTGACTGGTCCATTAGATGTTAATTGGTTGGGCTTACCACACTGAGGCTTGTGCATCTATTAAGACCAACTGTAATGTAATCACAAATATTAAAAAAAAATTCTTTGTAAACAGTTTGATGCTTATGATATTAAAGTACTTTTATTAATAATGAAACAACCATAAAAGGCATCTTGACAAAAATCACAAAATCTTATTACCAAATACACTAAACTGTCCCAGGGCTCGAAATAGGAAAAAAGAATGACCTGCCACAGCTTTTGTTTTTTGACAGTTGAAACAAATTTTTGCCTGCCATTTTCTTTTGCTTTTGGCAGTCCATCTTCCTTTTGGACCACCAAATATTAAATAAGGCCTGTCTTTTGGCCATTGGCAGGCTGCTATTTTGAGCCCTGTGTCCACAGTCTGAAAATAGCGATCCGTTGAAATGATCATGTGACGGCGATGTTTGGCGTGTGAACTCTGCAGTTTTATGTCAAATATGAAAACTTTGACATAAAACTGCAGAGTTCACACACCAAATGTTGCCACCGCATTCTACATGTGTAAAAGTATGCAATGTCACATGATCATTTTGATCAATCCAAATTCAAATCCAACAGATCACTATTTTCAGACTGTGGACAGTTTAGTGAATTTGGTAGTAATGTTTTACATATTGTATGTACATCAATGTGTAAGGTATTTTTATGTACATAGAATGAACTTTTAACCATTCGTTACTAAGTTACTCCTTTTAGGGCTGTCATAATTTATTTTAAATGTGTCAACTCATCTCACTCATCAAACTTTGCCACAGTATAAAAAAATATATAGAAGACTCATTTTCACTTGGGCTTGGGTGTAATGTTTTCCCATGTCAGACCATCCTCTTGAGAATAAGATTCTTTGTTTGAGGCACATCTATATTACTACCATTTGCAAGCACTTGCATGTGGATTGTGATAATAATACCATCAAATCATTTTGTCTGTGGTTTTATTGGCAATCCACCCATTAGAAGATTGAGGCCTGGTGTAAAAATGAACTCGTCATCAGAATCTGTCTCACTTTCTTCACTACTACTACTACTGCTACTATTTGAGTTCTCTTCCTCTTCAACATCGTCATTATCATCATCATCCTCTTCATCGTCATCTTCACTGTTCTCATCACTTTCTTCCATATTTTCTGTAATCAGACAAATTTTGAAAAATAATTTTTAAAATTATGTTCCACCAGTGAGAATTGGTTTAAAATCCTTAAACAACAGGATGATATCAATGTTATTTAATACCTTGTTCTATTTTCTGCACAATCACTGAATGAAACTCTTTACATGTAGCATTGTCAGGCTCTAGCAACAGAACTGAAAATGAAGAAAATACAAAAAACTGTATGAATTATTATGAATGATTTTATGAATTGTGACTATGCATGATTATAATACAGGGACCATGGAACAGTTCTGGAAGGGGGGGGGCTAGCTTAGTAAATCCTTACCCCTTGATAGTAGAGCTTGTATGTCATGTCATAAAAAGTGGGGGGCTTCAGCCCCCCTGTCTCCGTGGTCCCTGCAATAGTATATGTTTTGTGTTCAGTTAAGCTATGGATGTTACATTTAGCCATTTTCAAACAGTAGACTCATAAATTACTTTTCAAAAATAATGAAATTATGTTTTAATTGTTGACAATGAAACTGATCTGCTGCTGCTGCTGCTGCTGCTGGGGTTGTAAGTTGTACATACTTTTTTGGCAAATTATTTGTGCTTTCTCATATTCTGCATTCATCACACACTCAATGAATTCTGCTTTTATTTCCAAAGGTGCTGTTACTTTGTCCTTATCTTCTGGTACACTTGTTTCTTTTTCTGACTCATCTGACTCACTTTCATCTGAATCCCCCTCTGATTCAGAGCTTTCAGATTCAGGCTTTTCTGTTGGTTTCTCTTGTGAAAAGGTTGTTTTTGATATTGACACAGTGTTGATTGTCATGGCATTTATTTTTTTTACTAGAGGATTATCTGTAAGAAAGAAATAATGGCATTACTCTATAGACTGTAAATGTATGTCTGATTTATAGAAGAAGCCCTCCTAGATCCAGTGATAGACAAATTGTAGAGCATTCTCAGCTGTGCACTATGTTGGCAGTGTTAGAAATTTTTAGTTCAAGGTACACCAACATGGTTTGCAATGAAATCAGTGCTTTAATCATAATTGACCATAAGGAATTAACCTGGCCATGTGTGATGCATGCTCTAGCTTTCCTCTACCCTTCCCTAGCCTACTAGGAGAAGTTAGATGAAGTAAGAGCCTGGTAGTAGTATACTAGCATTTTAATTAACACGAACAGGGCTAACCTGTTTGTGCGTTGTAGAACATTCCATCTGTACTATTTCTTCTTAAGTTTGGTTCTGCATAGTCTTCCTTTTTCTTAAATAATTGAAGTTTTCTTTCAATATGACCAGCACTGCTGCACCTCGACCCTCCAGACCCAAGCTGGTTTTGTGTGTCCACTTCAAACTTCACATTTCCAGGTTCTGCATCATTAGGAAATTAATTTGTCATTACTATGGGAAAATAATTATTTTCCTCAGTGTTAAATTAGTTGACATGTAATGAAGAAATTGAAAACATGCATGCACGCTGTGTGTAGTTATAAATCACACAGGTATGGGCAGGATATGAGAGAAGTGTCAAGCATGAGGTGCAGCCAAGTCAAGCTGTAGCTAAGTGCTTCATAACTGCACACAGCACAGCAAGCAAGTTTTTTATTTCTTTTATAAAATACAAAGGTGCAGACGTGTGCTGTGTACTCATAAAGCATATGCCTCAGCCAATCAGAAAGCAAGAATCTTAGTAATTATTTTATAATGACTGATAATGATCCTACATACCTGCTGAGAGTGATATAAGACCTTCAGATGTAGCCTATGGAAAAGATGTTTACAGTGCTAGTTTTAGTAGGACAAATTTCACAATTGTATAAAAAATTTATGGTAAATTACATCATAGGACAATTCCTGTGAGCAGGGTCCCATTTTCCCTCTCAACTACCAACAAACAGGAATGGTGACTATTCCAGTGGAGAACATAGGTAGCACATTTTGCTTTGCTTAATCAATACATTTTGAGTCTGTTTTGTAGTATTTAAAAAATGAGCAGCAGTGTTTTATCAAATATAAAAACCTGAGGCATAGCCGAGGGTATTGATATTTGATAAAACATGCTGCTCGTTTTTTAGATGGATTAAACAACGTCTTGGTAAGTTCTCATTTTCTACTGAATTTTTGAGGAATGAACTAAATTTGGCAGAGAAAGTTTATGCAAATGGAGATGATTCTATTTGAGATATAAAACTCCTCCATGGTCAGTGATTTCTGTTGTGTTTTGCTCATTAATTATTCATGAGTTTTTAAGTAATGTTTACAACATGAGCAGCCGTGTTGTATCAGAATTTACAACACGAGCCAAAAGCGAGTGATTGTAAATCTGATACAACACGGATGTGAATGTTGTAAACTACTAATTATCAAACTCCCAGGTAAATAGTTATATTTGGAACTAAAAATTTAAAGATTGAGCTATTTTTTGCCGAGAAAATCCAATTTGAAATTAAAAGAGTTTTGTATCAGAAGTTACAACACTCTTCACGGTCATGATTTTCTATTGTCTTCAGCCTAATGAATATTAATGAGTTTGATAAGTAGAGATATAACATGTTCTCTTTTATTTGCATACCTTTTTGAGTGGTCGTCTGGTTAAACTCAAAGGTGACCTAAGTAATTGGTATAAAATTAGCTGTGCTCACATGCAAGTTTTTTATTTCTTTTATAAAATACAATGGTGCAAACGTGTGCTGTGTAGTCTCCCTTGCTGCTGTTACCGGTGTCGTCATGCAACGACGACACTCGTAATGGCTGCAAGGGAGACTAACTTGCATGTGATCATGTGTGACATAGAGAAAGGGGGAGTTAATTCATCGTTATCTCTTATTTTCTAGTTTATGATTACAATGCAAAAGCTCGTTTATTAATCAGTGTTGTCTAAAGTGTTAAATTATTACGCATTTTGGTTGGATATTTTCTTTTTTCTTTGTTCTGCAAAATAAAACATTGTTTATTTTTAAGTTGATTGTTCTGAGCCTTTGTTTTCAATGCTAATACGTTTCTGAATAATTGAAGAAACAAATAATCCAATTCCCTTTGAACGTTCACGTAATGAAGGTTAGTTATGAAAAGGTTTTCATTTTTTCCAAAGGACTAACCTACGTATTTTGTAATTTAATAGAACCAATAAACAATGTCTGAGCAATATTGAACTAACCTTGGAATTTCCTCTCCCGGTTCCAATACCGTCATAGTATTAGCAATCGGAGTTGCAACTCTCTTTATTTCAGACATACTTCAGACTTGTGTACATGTATAAACGGTTCGTTGGTTACCTAGATACGAGATACTCGTTATCTTCCTCACTCAAAATACAATGATCCAGTATAAAAATCCATAAAGAAACTTTCACATCACTTACATAATGTGATATCAAAGAGCTTCAAACTTAATTTAGATAAGATGGATAAGAAATAAGCCCTCAAAATGATAAGATTAGGCGAAGAATTTTTAGTTCAACTCGGCCGCCCTTTTGAATTTTGCGCGCCCAGAGTCCCAGTCAGCGGTATTGTTCGAGTATGCGCATTAGGTAATCAATATCAATCAATAAACTTTATTTCAATTCGAATTTAAGTTAGCAAATACATGCTAATATCTCCGAATAAAAAATAAAATAAGAAATAAATTAAAATGTATATATATATCAAAAAATAAGAATAAAATACATATGCGGCTATAAAATTTAATTAAGAATCGAGTCAAATTATTTATGTAGAATTGCAAAACGAGCAGCAGTGAGCCGAAAAATTAAGATTCTTAATGGCTAATTTAAACTCATTAACGGTAATTTATGATAAGTACTAGATAAAGAATTCCAAAGCTTAGGTCCAAAATATCTTAGGCTTCATCAAAAGGAAAGTCCCATCAAAGGAGATGAAAATCATGACCACTTGTCGTATTTGTTCACATTTAATATAAGTAAGATGAACAAGAATTAAGGACTCAAAATGACAATATTAGGCGAAGAATTTTAAGTTTTGGCCGCCGTTTTGAATTGCGCGTCCAGGGTCCAAGTCAGCGGTGTTGTTGGAGTATGCGCATTAGTCTTCATCCAAAGGGAAGTCCCATCAAAGGAAAAAAACATGGCTACTTCTCAAGTTTGTTCTTGTTTCGGGAATCTCCGACCTCGTTATAAACGTCTCGTGGACAATATTTTCCCTGCTGATGCGCGGAGTGGACTGGTGAAATCAAATATGGACAAACTTATATTTTATGCGCTCTCTTCGCCAGAGAAGTTGGATCGTATCGGGACGTACCTGGCGAGAAAGTTAACTAGATTTGTAGATCGTAAACGATACGATTTTGTAAGAATTGCCATGGAGGCTTTAGATCTCTTGCTGATGGCCTGTCATGCTCCTAATTTGAACTTATTTGTGGAAAGTTTTCTACGAATGGTGCAAAAATTGGTGGAAAGTCCTGAGGTGGATTTGCAAGTGCTGGGGACAGCGTCGTTTGTGAAGTTTGCCAACATCGAGGAAGACACGCCGTCTTACCATCGACGGTATGATTTTTTCGTCTCCAAGTTCAGCTCAATGTGTTGGTACAACGGCAAAGACGAGAAGGAAAATCTAAAAATTCGATCAGCCGGATTGAAAGGTCTCCAAGGTGTCGTTAGGAAAACAATCAGTGATGATTTGCAAGTTAATATCTGGGACAATGCACACATGGCAAAGATTGTCCCTTCGTTGTTGTTTGTTTTAGAAGAACGCGAGAAAGAGCGTCCAAGGAAAGAGAGTGGAGAATACTCAAGTTCCTCTGAAGAAGACCCAATTCATCTAGCTGAATCTTGTCTCAGAGAGCTAATGAGCAGAGCAAATTTCGGAAACATCAAAGCTGTCATTAACCCATCTCTGAATCACCTTGATGTTAGTGATTTATGGGTTCCTTGTGATTTTGCATTGAAAGTTTTCAAGATAATTATGTATTCTGTACAAAATCAATTCAATCATGTGGTCATTCAAATGCTGTTGAATCACTTAGATTGCAGTGCAAAAGACTCTGCTAAGAAGAAAACAGGAATTGTCAGTGTTTTATCAGCATGTGTAAGGCTTGCTTCAGGAGCATCTATAGGGCCTGCAGTACTTGAGGTTTTTGACACTCTACTTCGTCATTTGAGGTCCTCAGTGGATACTAGGTTTGATTCCAAGTTGTCAAATTCCTGTGATGAAGATGAGAAAGATTTTGAGGAGTCTTTGGTCACCACAATTGGAGCATTTGCTTCTATCTTGCCTGATTACCAGAAGAATGATGTTATGATGTTCATAATGGGAAAATTCCCCATGCCAGGGCAAGATTTTAGGAATTCAGAGACACGCACCGCTGCAAGACTATCAGAGAGTGACACAGCATTGCAAAAGATGTTATTACACAGTCTTCTTAAGGTGTCAGACAGTTTCAACCCATCTTCACTATCTGCTGCCTTCTCTGCTTCTTTCTTTGAAGCAATTTTCCAGGCAACTATTGTTGAGAACCCAGAGGTTAGACAACTAGCACTGGAAGTGATTTATACACTGATTGATCGTCATGGTAACTTACCCAAGCTAGGCCTTGAAGGCATGTTGAAACGTGGGAAGGAAATTGAACTGAAAACAGAGAGGTGCACAAAACAAGATTTGATGTTCTTCAGGAAGTATGATGATAAGATACTTTGGTATTTGTATGAGAGTGCTTGCATGAGATCCAACAAAGTCAACAACATATTTGCTGTTTACCTAACTCTAGCAATCCTGAGTACTGAGTTAAGTGAGCCTGAAGTAATTTCCCAATTAATTTTACTAGTTTTTGGACTTCAGAATGCAGCTCAGAAAGAAGAATTGAGGCTTTTTAGTGGAGTTCGCTGTGCTATTCATGCAATGACAGCAGCACATCTTCACCTTGCAGCACAGCTCCTCCGACTAAGTACCCTAGACAACCACGTAACTGAAGTCATTTACTTTAGGGAAAAGGAAGCAAGTTATCTGACACCGGAGAAGGCTTTCAATGCTGAAAATATCCAACTGTCCACCACAACTTTCTCTAATCATTTGATGTTTAGTCATGCAAGAGTGCAAGATGCTCTTCGTAAAGCAGATGCCAACATAAAGACCATTCATGGCCCTTATGAACACAAATCTTATGCTGAAATGCTGGCACAAAGCTCTGCACCAGAAAGCTATGTTCCATCAGTCCCTAATGCTGAACTAGACACACACCCATCATCCACTGGACTGCAACCCTTGACACCCAAAGAAGACATCACGTTCCAGGTGTTAAAGGACATTGTTGCAGATAAATCCCCTCCAAAAATGAATGGAGAAAAGAATTTCAATGAAGCTAGTTTTACAGAGATTGCTGATGATGCTAGCTTCAGGTTAAGGGAGTTTAACAATAAACTTGATAATGTTCTGGAGGTTTGCAGCACACCAAGAACTCTCAGCTGTTTGAGCATTTCTACCATTAGCATTTCATCAATTCCTGGAGAAGACAACTTTGAGCTGAAATATCCTGAGCAGTATGTATATTAAATATTATTATAATATACTTTAGATAACCAAACAATTGTGTGCCAGGAAATGGGTGCTACTGCCTGGTCAAATGAAGCAATCTAATTAGTTTCTGGATAGATGTATTCAAGAATAGTATTTAAAAATAATTGTATTGGTTATTTAATCTTGTTTTCTTCTATACAGTAATCATAGTGTAACAATATTAATTAGTTAACATTTTTTCTTTTGGTGTGATATGGGGATTACTGATTGTGGACACTTCACTTTCAAAAGCAATGACGCAAGAGTTGAAGGGAGTAAAATGAAAATGGCCTAAGTGACTTTTTGGGATGATTTTTCAAATTCACTCAAATTGTTCCAAAATTGCACCAAACCACTTCATTTTGTTTAAATATGGATTTGACCAAATTAGATTAGAATTTCTGCTTGAGCACACGCAGACTGCTACATGTAATTCGATTTCACTTAGGTCTCATGTAATATGCAAATGTACAGAAGCTACGAGAGTTCATGGACAAGTGAACAGTTGTCAAGTGACGCCGGCTCGTAGCTATGGAAAGATTTCGTTCTTTCCAGGACAAAATCAAGAAAAATGGACACCAAACAACCATATTTAAACAAAATGAAGCGGTTTGGTGCAATTTTGGAACGATTTGAGTGAATTTGAAAAATCATCCTGAAAAGTCACTTAGACCGTTTTCATTTTATTCCCTTCAGTTAATGAATGAATTGGATATTTCGTTTATTTTACTGTTCATAAAAACATTAACTTCTGAAGTTAAAGTGTACATCAATGTGGCTGCAACGTCATTGGGAGTACATTGCCATAGAAATGAATGAAAACCAAGAATACATAGTGTTTTTCAATGCCACTGCTTGGTTTAAGTAATAAACTCAAACACTGCACATGAAGCATTTTAATAGGACAATTTTCACAATTGTTAATGTGTGACCTGTGCAATCATTGCATAAAAATTTAACAGTGACATGACATATTATTTTATACATACGTTATATGTATATCTGTGCATTATAGACTTGAAAGTCTGGTCCAACAAAAGCTGATGGCTTTTGATATTGGATTGTTATGCAGTATCTATGATACAATCTCATAAATCCACCAGTGTGACATTTTTGTGAAAATTGCATATAAAAATCAATACGACAGGATGGCCTTGGCTCCCCTTGATATCAATTCCTGTCAGCTGACATGTAGTTTTGGATTCAATGTGTAAGTACTAGATGTCAGTCTGTTAGAATTTGTCTGATTTTATTGAAACTCTTTGGTCTATATGATAATGCATTTCATACTATTAGAAAATTCATAGCATAGATGACATAGATGGCTTCCAATGATTCCTCAGAGAAATTACAAAAGACATGGCCATGTATGTACGTCAACAAAACAAACCAACAAAAAGCTTTGTAAAAGTCAATCAACAATTGTTGAATGGCTACCCAATTACTGCAGTAAAGCCATGCTATTGGATAGTGTGTGTCTTCATACATTTTGATTGTTTGAAGCTTTTTAAGACTCAGTCATAGTACAACAAATGCTATGCCCAGAAAAAAATCTTCCCTTGTAATCGTTCTTGGGCTGAAAAATGTCAGATAAACATTTTTTTTATCTGATTAACTTTTGTTATAAGAATAATTTCATCTTTATCATATTATACTTTATCTCTCTCTAATATTTTGTGTGTGGAGAGTCACTGAAATATGATTATTTGTGATATATTATCACAACATTTGGAGGAGTGTTTTATTGTGGAAAATAGACATCAGTTGTTTCTTGTTTGTATGAAATCTCTTGTCAAAACACAACATTTGCATTAAAATGATTCTTATGGATTTCTTTAAATAACTTATTACTAACTCAAAATTGCCTTTTGCCCTTTTCATTCTCGTGTTTTCTTTTTTTTCCAATTTTTTCCAACTTATTTAAGTAGAATAATTTAGAATTTATTTTATTTCTGAATAGGTTGGTAATCAACAGATTCTTTATCTTAATTTCCATTTTATATAATTTAATCTTCCTTTACCAATTAACGAATTTTAATTCGTTTTATTTAAACCATAGATAAAAAAGATAAAAAGAGATAATGAATCTTTAAATTCTTAAGATTTACTTTGGTAGCTTTGGGGTTTGAAATTCGAAATTATCATGTGTAAAATTGTAAAAATATTTTACCAATTTTTTTGTCCTAGCGAGGTCTTACAAATGGAAAATAATTTGCATCTTTATCATAAATAAGTGTTTATGGAACTGGAGGCAAAATTATAGCTATTTATAAATAAGCTAACAGAGATGTGATTTAAGATAATATATTTATTAAGTAAAAGCGTCAGGTAGAATAGGTAATATCGAGACCATTGTAACAAGAAATAAAATCGAGTGAATTCGATGATAAATTTTTGTTGTGTGATTGATTGTCTAAAATATATTTTTGACTTGTTTTTAAAGCTATAATATAATCAACTTTTGCCCTTTTTGGGTGAATATTTCTTTTCTATAACCAAAGATATAAGCATTACTAGTATTGTATAGCCAAAGGTTTGACTTTTTTCCAGTTCCGAATGACATCGAACGTTTTTCACTTTGTGTTTCGTATCCATGGCAACATTAAAATACTTGATACTTTTGAGGCTGGCAAAATAGAAGGTGAAGTAGGAAGTGCTTTGATGATGATCATACAGCCAAGACTTTTCACTGTGCCTTGTAGTTCTGACTTTTCTCGGCATTTCTATCTTGAATACGTGTAATTTTCACCAAGACTGGCAGTTGTCGCTTTCCCATAGCAACAGTTGGGCATAGCGATAAAATCATTTTATCTTATATTGCACTCCTTATTTCGAAAGCTTAAAACAGAATTTAAAAAGTGATGCCATTTTCCCATCAGGCCTAGTTCAGACATCGAACTTTTGCCGCGTCGAATCTAATGCAAATTACTCTTTTCTTCTAGTCTTTCTTTCTTTCCTTTTTTTTTTTCATTACCATCTCATTTACATTCAATTCGGCACGGCAAAAGTTCTGAAATGGGCTTCAGTAGACCAAATCCACTTGGGCATAATGTTTTCCCATTTCAGACCAGGTGTCAATCCCTTGAGAATACGATTCTTTGTTTAAGGATCATCCATATTAACGTTCTTCTCAAGCATTACCAAGAAACAAAGAAACAATACCCAAGGGAATGAGAAGAGAACGAGGAGAAGTGAGATTTAACAAGACCCTGTTGGCAGGGTAAACTGGGCTACCTGGTTGTGCTTAGTGCTGAGCACAAATGTCATTGGCAGGTTACAAACGTCATATTACATCTTCAAGTTTTAAACACGAGCACAAATGTTTTCAATGCTAACCAGGTGCGGTTTCCCCAGAATCTTCTTCCCCTGAATGATACAGGCAACCATAGAATATGAGTTTATTTTCCATTGCAGAAAGTGTTCAAGTTCAGCGAACTTGACCTGACCCGGCCTTTGAAAACAACGCGTGCGTAGACGTTTACAGATATCACGTGATCAGCTCACGTGATCTAGCCACCCACCCCCCAAACTTCAACAGCTGTCAATTATAATAACAGTCCACCAATAAATAAATTCGCTCTGATTGGAGTTCAGGTGCGTTGTTATAGTGACTAAGGCTGCAGAGGACCACTGGGTACTATTTGCGCAATTTTGCCATTTCGTCGAGGGGGGGAAAAAGGGCAGATTATGACTGGTCTACCATAGGTAGCCCAGTAAATAGGAGGAAAAGAAGAAGAAGCGGAGGAGGAGCGAGAAGACTGAAGGCTGCCATTCATTTCCATAACATGACACCAACCTCCAGACCTTCAAGTCCACCAAGACTGTCGCTGGATTACGACGTGTTATGACTGACTGATGACTGACATTTACAAACATTGTTGCAAACACTTGGAAACACAAGTACCACATTGGTAAAACAAAAGCAACCTCTTGTGGAAAAGCGTCTCAAAAATTCCTAAAATTTCAATCATTCGTTTAAGTCTGTTTCACTGAACTGTTTTACTTGCGAACTGAATGCGGTTCTTTCCTTAAAATTTGCGTGCTAATGTTAAACGTCAGTGACTAAATTTGGACTTTCTTTCTCGGAATCGATACTTGATCACGTCAGTATTAGATTTAAGTAATACAGTAAAAACCCGCGTATAAGAACCTGGATTTTTTCATTTAGCCTAAACAGGTTCTTATATAAATGGTACTTAAAGCAAATTTACCCTAACAGGTTCTTAAAACCCAGGTTCTTATACGCGGGTTTTTACTGTAGTCTTAGGAGTTGACAATTAGTTGTCACGAAGACACCCGAAAACTGTTTAAGGTCGGTCGCTGAAGCGTATAGGTCTTGATTGATGGCGTCACGCACTGTAGTATCGCGTGAGGCCATGATCAATTTGTTTCTTGTAATTTTTCACGGCACACCTCACAAAACAACAGAATTACTTAAGATTCAAATTGTTATTTGAGTCTTGAATTCTCTTCATTTATGTGGGCCCAGGCAAACAGGGAATCGAATATCAAATAATCTTTTACACGGTTCCTCTTTAATTTGATAAAACATTTAATGCGTTTTTAGTCTCAAGTTTTTAATGCATTTCTACTCAAAACACAAGCGAGTACTTAACTTAAATAAACTAGTTTACAAATAGCATTTAGACAGCACTTTGAATATCCTCAAACGCCTGATTCAGTAAATGAAGAATTCCCTATCACATGTATGCAGTGTTTATAAGGTATTGGAAGATGGGGTTGTTGGTTGCTAGCTACTCCATTTCTTCTCTTTTTAGGAGGACTAGCGGTTATAGTTTCTGGTTTATATTCGGGCAATCGCTCCTGTTCTGAAGCATCCCTATCTAGCGCTTCTCTGATCATCCTAGCATGATCCTCTATGATAACATTACTACTTCGATTACTTCTCGTAATATCAGTTACTCTCGTTTCAGAATCTGTTGTTTTGCTACTCGTTTTGGTATTTCTAACGCTGTCATAATCAACTTGTGGATTTTGGTAGCAATTTTCACATGTTCTACTTGGGCAGCAACAGCAGTAAATTCTCACAAAAGCTGCTTTGAATTGTTCGTTTCTTATTCCAATTATAAATGGATTGCACATAGAGTTAACAAACCCACACCAGTAGGCAGCTATTCCCAATCCATGCGGGATGCTAGTTTTCTCTTTCACCGCAACTGCGATGGCAATAAAAGTACAAAACGGTGCCCAACAGATAAAAAACGCTATCAATGCCATGAAGAATGTCACACCAACTCGAATCTGGGACTTGAAGGCTGCCTGTCTTTGGGAGCCTGAAACTGTCGCAGTGGACATTCTCCGCATATGACCGCGTAGAGATCGATAAATTTTGATATAGAGAACTGTCATAGTTATAAGAGGGACTACAAAGGCTATAAAAACTAAGAGAACCATGTACAGAGATTCTAGTTTTGATCTAGGGAAGCCGTAGCCACACTGTAAAGTAGTAGGATTGTACTCCATATGGCCCCAGCCGAAGAAAGGGCCCAGAACTATGATCCCAGAAAATATCCAGACCGCTAGGATCATTAAAAACGCTTTTGTGGTCGTCATGAACTTCTTCATTGGATGTACAATAGCGAAATATCTGTCAATACTTATAACTGTATGAGTGAAGATTGTGCTACAAAACAATACGGAGTTGCAGGCTGCGTTGAGCTGACAAATTGTGCTGTTGAAAACCCATTCCCGTTTGATCGCGGTAACTAAAGGAAACACCATACTAAGGAAGCCAACAGCCAGGTCTCCTATCGCTAGATTAACTAGAAACATATTCATCTCTGTCCACAAGCGTTTGTTCCTGAACACCACGTAGCATATCGTTGTATTCCCAAGAATCGTCAAAATTATAATCAAACATAGGCTGGCTGCAGCGATAGAAGTCTCTAGTACAGTGTAGGGCTCACTCTTGTCTCCTAACGTTGAATTTTGAGTTGAATTATCCAACGGTTTGTCAGCCATAGCTGTGATATTCGCATCCAAATGCAGTCACAACTGAGTCATACGTGGTGTCAAAGTTCAGTACTGTGGTTAGGCTAGGAAGTCTTGAATTTCAGCCTGTATGGTAAAAATACTCTTTTCCGCAAAATGCGAGGGGAAAACCAGTGCTGTTGAGATAAAATAACGCAATTTTAGACTCCAGTCGTAAAGAAATATTATGAACAGTTTGGAATTAGTCACCGATCCAAATCACTGATTATTCAGCATCACGTCTATTTTCCGCATCGTCGCTTTATTCATCTTTAAAAAAAATAATTAGGTTTTGAAATTCCTATTTCAATATCGCGGCAGTACAATAGACAATGAATGCTATCGCTTATGAGATATATATCTGTCTATTCATGTGGTCCTTACGGAAAGAGCTTGACGAGTCTTGAACAGGAGATGTGAGATAACAGCAAATGTTCAGGATTCTGTAAATAATTCTGTAAATAGTTCCTTCTTGGTCAGTCACCTTACGGACCAGACGCGCCTCTTCTTGCGGCCATCCACTTCGGCATTTTTTGACAGCCAACTTTTCTATTTAAGAATTAAAGGCAATTTCGATTTACTTAATCACCATTTGATCGATCACAAATGATGTTTTAAAAACACTAGCAGTGGGTTTGTCAATATGCAAAGATGTGGCTTCAGATCTTCAGCAGAACAGGTGTTAAATTATAAATATGGAAACTAAATGGGAATTGAACGCACGAACTGAAACTGCAGTCTAAAACAGCATAAGTTTTTTTTGGAATCCTGTAACCTTTGGACCAGAAATAAAGCTCATGATCGTTTTCCGTAGAGTATTTGTTCATGTTTGCTTATTCTGACTAGGGCATATTTTTTTATCTTTACAGGTGCACTTAAGAAATATGATCCTTGGCGATGGTTTTTAACTAAACCACTAAAGCATAACCATAGGTTAGATCGAGTAACAACTTAATAAGAAATAGCTAAATTATTATTAGTTAAGCCTATTATAGAACAGAAAACTAGCCATTTTTTTGACCGAAAGACCGCAATGATAAAAGCTAACAACAGCTTACAATATGAATACTGAACTGAGTGCTGCAAGTTGTAACAAGGCCAAATGATAAAACAGCGGTCGTGATGTACATAGAGCAGTTTTCGTATGACTGTGAAAAAGTCGCGGCACGAACACGGCGCAGACACGGTCAAGGCGCGGCAAGGAACTTCAAAATTCTAGAAAACATTACGGTCGCGGCAAGGCACGCTTACGGCACTGACCGTGCCGCGACTTTTTCACAGTCATACGAAATCTGCTCTAAATACCAGTCGAACTCGAAATAAAATATATATACTAAATCTGTACGACCATATAGAAATTTCTTACAGAAAGATTTATATTAATTAAACGTTTTTTGGGGATTTCGCCAACTACTTGATTACTGACGATTGAGAAATGAGCTAACTTTGGTGAGCCTAACGCACCACAAGTCTCAAATTGCAGTTGATTAATAACTGAGGGCGAGCGTTCATGAGCTCAATAGGGAAACATTCATTAGCTTTTACTAGGGGGGCTTGATACTCCCCCCTTCATTCTTGGCATAAATAATGAATGCTCTCAAATTGACAGGAAGGCCTTCTAGCCAGTCAAAGTTATCCAGGCAATGTTCGTTAATTAAACAAGATAAAGTGCAATTTAATTCTAAATTTCCAACATTTATCTATATATCCTGCGTATATATCAGACACTACCACTCAACATTTCACACGATATTGGGAGGATTTAAAGCTATCTATCCAGCTTTTCCGCATGCGTTGTAAAGAAATACAGGATAACAAGTAATTTCCTTAGAATTATCTTGATATTCTTAGGCAAAAGCACCGCGACTGATATGACGGGATCGATCGCTGAGAATCTCAGATATAGCGTTTCGCTGATTACCTGATTACTTATATCTGAAGTATTTAGCGATCTGGAATTAAAGTAGTATCTGTTCATGGTCAATGCCGCTGCTCCCAAATATTCCGTCTTCTTCCAAAGGGTTTCGTGTTATTTAGCGCAGAAACTGCTGAGTTAGGAAAGAGGGAAGAAACTCCGCACTAGAAGAGATGTCTCTTGAATCAATAATGACACTCCGAGTGCATCATTTTAATTAGTTTGACCTTCAAAAACGCGCCACTCGGACGATAAAAGTTAAATACTGTGTCATATTATAATACGATGCGCGTTTTTCTTGGTACAAATGCGGGATTAGACAAAGCGTGGGTGTGGGCAGGCGGGCGGATTTTGAAATATATATATATATGTTATTTACCGGCGGTGCCCGAGGTCTTGATTATAGCGCGCGTTTTCCTAGGATACCGGTCCGGACAAAAAAAAAAAAAAAAACAACTTTATTTCAATATTCATATTTTCTGTGACTGGTGGCCAGCTTAGCGCTGTCAGTGAAACCATTTAACTTGTACACCCTTTTGGGTTTTTTTGCTTTTTTCTCGATAATCTGTCTGAATTTTTAAGGATTTGGAAAATGAATTAAGAAAAAGGACAGAAAGAAAGAGAGAGGAAGAAGAAGAAGGAAAAAAAAAAAAAAATAGCCTTTCGCGATTCGAACCCGGGTCTGCCACAGTAATTTATTCCAAAATACTGTGAACACACTAACCATACCCCCGAGACATTCCCTTGAAAGCTGAGGCGCAGTATGG
>JAAAQI020123807.1:0-15122 GCA_011800005.2 Stichodactyla mertensii
GGTGGTGGTGGTGGTGGTGGTGGTGGTGGTGGTGGTGGTGGTGGTGGTGGTGGTGGTGGTGGTGGTGGTGGTGGTGACAACAGCCTAAAATGAAAGAATACAAAGAAATTCCATGTCATTAAGTCCAAGTCTTAATATGTACATATTGACTAAGTGCAAGGGCCAGATAGGATAATATTTGACTGTACAGAATAACCTAGCAGAATGACCAGTAGCTGAATATTTTCTCATTTGGCCTGACCATATTTAGTCAATAGCCTAGCCTTTTTGTGTCTTATCTTTGACATACAAAACAACTTGGCTCAAGCACTGAGCGGGTCAGGATCCAGATATGTTTTTTTTCCTGGACTACATCAAAAATCTATTTATGCCCCCCACTCAAATGTCAATGGTTTTCATAGGAGCAGGTGCTCTGGTCCATACAGGTCATATATATACTCATTTTAATTTCATTTTTTTGTTCACTTAGTTCAGAACTTAGGGATTTAACATCTACAAAAGAGGTGGTCAAAGATAGTTTAATTCAAGCAAGACAAGAAGTAGGGATTAACTTTACCAAGATTCAAAATGAAGTGCTTGAAGCACTTGCTGAACGAAAAAAGGAAATTCTTGCAGCCATTGAAGATGTTGGACACAAGGATTTAGAGCCTTTGAATAATCTAGAAGATAAAATTACCGGAGAACTCAAAAAAGTACAAGAATTAACCAATCATGGTAGGCAAATGAAAAATAATCATGATTGGTAAAAAATGTTGTTAAAAATGATTGTGAAGCACTTCTTGGAGAGGGATTGATGTTAGACCCTCCCCTGGATTATAACGGGCTTCCCACTGACCTTGAAAAGTCAGGGAAATCTAGAAATTTTTTTCAAGGTCAGGGAATTGTCAGGGAATTTTGTATTTGGTCAGGGAAGTTATAAAAGTGTGCCAAAAGTCAGGGAAAAGTCAGGGAATTTTTGAACCAGCAAAAGTCAAAAACCCTTCTTTGGAAATTGGGATTTCCTTTGGAGAGAGAACCTGGGGACATATATTACCCTTTTTGTGTTCAGTGAAGTCAGTGAAAAAAGGGATTTGGTCAGTGAAAAATGGAAATAGTCCAGGAATAAGTCAGGGAAATGTCAGGGAATTTTGTTTTACCAGGAGAGTGGAAACTCTGTGTAATTTCCTTGATTTATTATATTTTGTATTGCTAGATGTATTAAATCAACCTTTTTTGCTTCAATAACTAATAAGAGGAAATCTGTAACACTGTGAGAAAAAGAGAAATATACTTAACTTTACTGACGTTTTTTGCTTCAGGAAATGCTTCTTTGGAAAAAGAGGATTCGTTGTTCCTTCAAGAACTAGATGAAACAAAGAAAAAGCTTGCCATACCCGAGAACAGGTAAGACAACCAAACCTCTCATACAGAGAAGGATTTGCTGTACCCCAATCACTACCAGCAAGTTCATGAAGAATTGAAAGTATTTAAAGGCTCACTTGGATGAAAATAGGTGAAAATTGAAAACTGATTATTTCTATATGAAAATGAATATAGCTAAATAACTAGCTACTTTCTGCCAAAAATCTACATTTTAAGCTCATTATCACAGAAATTTTGGTTTAAAACCTAAAAGAACAATAGGGTTGAGTAAATGAAGTCATTTACGAACAAATTAAACGCTAAAGAACTTGACAATTTCCATCCCTCTCTTTTGGATGTGAAGAAAATTTTGCTTCATGGTGATTATTGGGACCATATAGATAGGTTTAGCTAAGCTTTGCGCCATTTTCAATTTTCATTTTCATTGATTTTCATCCACTTGCACCTTTAAACATGCCCTCCCAGACCCCCCACCCCCACCCCCAACAGGTTCCTTTTTTTCTGGAACTACTCCATATACTATTCTTGGACACTCACTGCCTCTTGAAAATTCCAGTCCCATTCAGTGTATACATATTTTTTTACTATTTAAAATTACTAATATCTGAAATTTTGTTTGCCCCAGATATCCAAATGCGCCCTGCATCTCCCAAACACTGTCTGTAACATTCGAAGAAGGCTCTGAAACTTTAACAGAGAACATCAGTCATCTTGGCAACATCTCCATGACAGGATCATTACAGATTGTTGATTTGACAGAAAGACCAGGAGGAATGCATGTAGAATGGGATGATGTAGGTGAATTTTATATTTTGGAATTGGTTGTTTACATTGTTTACAACACATGCCAAAGTAAAGGGATTGTTAATACAACACAGACGTGAATAGTTAAAACATGAAAATTTATTTTACTTTCTTAGGCCCAGTTCAGACATAGAACTTTTGCTACTCAAATCTAATAGTTGTATTTAATGGCTAGTGTGATGTCTACACCAACTGAATTTGCAGATTAATTGTTAATGTGGCAGAAAAGTAAATTTAACTGAGCCAGTTGCATGAAATGACCAAAGTTTCATGTTGATTCAAACACCAAATTTTAGCATCACATCAATTGCAATTCAAAAATCTTAAAAGCTCAATAGTACAGCAGTCTCAGCTTTTGTAAACACCTGCTCACTTTGAGCTTATTGCAATTCAATCAGATGCCAAATTTAATGGATTTCAATCAACCTTAAAGGCAATTAGGTTAGATGTGGCAAAAGTTCTGATCTGGGCCTTAGATTCTTAAAATTGTTAAACTCTGGGTTTCAGAACATCATTTACATGTAATTGTCACTCTCTTTAGACTTTTTCAGACTGTGAATCCATCACAGATTACAGTGGAATACAGGAGTATATACTACAGTGCTGTTGCAGTGATAATAGGAATGCTGGTGATGCAGTTTTTAATACTGTGTACAGTGGAGAAGAGATGTCATTTACTGTGACAGACCTTGAACCTCACGTCTCTTACACATTCCGTGTTTGTGGGAGGTTTGGTAAAGATGGTCGCTGGAGTTCTTGGAGTATTCCGAGAAATGGGATAACTACATTGGAACCACATGGTATGAATTAAAGTTTGAAAAAGCTACAGGTGAAATGATGATTTTGATGGTGAAAATGATGAGGATCATATGGCAGTGACTTTATGATGATGAATGTATGACATCAAAGAGAAGGCACCTGAAATGGAGACAGCAGCAATGATGCCGAGGTTGATTTTGATTATGTTGGTGGTGGTGGTGGTGGTGGTGGTGAAAGTGATCCTCGTGGCGAAGAGTAGTGGTCATAAAGTCAGGATAATATTATTTCCATTTGATGCAATTTGAAACTTAAACTAAGCTTAGAAATGATCAATTTTTATGACAGAATGGTCTGCAGAGGATTGTGTGAACCCCAACAAACTGGTAATCTACCAACTTAGCAACCACCAACGAACAGCCACCAAAGTTTTTCCCGATAGTTCTAAAGTCTTAAGATCTAAAACCATGAGTTATAGAGTTGGAACTTCACTACAGTTCAAGATTGACGAAACTGGTGATGACAGCAATGGGGACGGCATAGGTTTAACAACAACATCATTCGACTTCAGCAACCCAAAACAGAATCTTCAGTGTCCAGGGTCTGTGAGTATCAATTCCAAAGGACTGGTGTATGTCAATGGCACATGCATGACGACTAGGCTACCACCTTTCAAGAGGGGATCAGCAATAATCTTTGAAGTGAATAAACTTACCATTGGAAAGGTGCGGGTGTCAATCAGTGTTGATGACAAACAGGTCACGTTTGATTGGATTATTGACCAAGATGATGACTGCACCAAGTTGTATTTTGCTATGGGGTTTCAGCATTCAGGATGGCAAGTCACAGTTTGACTTTATTCACTCACATCAAACTGACATCCACTTTTCCTAATAAGCATTTTTACAAAAAAAAACCGTTATTATGATGACTGTATGACAATCTGATGGGAAATTTTGAAATATTTAGTGTATTTGCATTTATATGACAGTAAGGATTTCACCTTAGAGTACAAACGCTAAAAGCATGCAACATAAAGAGTACTAAATAGTGCTAAATTAGAGTGAAGTCACAAAACCTGTAAAATAAAAATCTACTAATAAGTGTTATAGTCAAACAGACACAAAAGAAAACAATGGAATTTAGGGTATACTAAGGTGTATTAGTCTAATATCTATTTCACAGGTTTTGTGACTTTACTCTATTCTAATTCTATTGTTTCCTATTGTTTAATTAGTGCTATTTAGTACTAAATAGTGCAAACTATTACATGTTGCTTTTAGAGTGATTTTCCTTCGACCATGAAAGAAAAATGACTATATAGTTTGTACTAGTTGATAAAGAACAAAAGAAAACAATGGCTTTAGAGTCTACTACTAACTATTAGTTTGTCTATTCTTTCATGGTCGAAGGAAAATCACTCTAGTGTTTGTACTCTATCGTGACATTCCATTTTCTATTAAGTCATTAATTTTTTCTTATAATTAAAGCAGAATTAATTCTATGGACACACTCACAAATAGCTGCACTATTAGCCTCATACAGTAGAGTAATGGCACTTACCATCACTTACCATGGAACAGAAACTAATAGTTAAAGTCTAATAGACAAATAGACATAAAAGAAAACAATGGAATCAGTGTCTACTAATCTCTATTAGTATCCACCAAACTGTGGGCTATTACAAATCCTGCATTCTGATTGGCTACTCTACTAGGGGTTATTCGTGATAGCCCATGGTTGAGAAAAGTGCCAGTTTTGAAAAGAAAATAAATGGCAGCTGAATTGTGATTTGCAGATGTTTCTTATTTTGAGTTTGACCTAAACGTTGGTGGATACTAAAACAATTAGACCTCTCGCCCTCATGGGCCACAAGTCAGGTAGCTCACTCAGCCTACAGCCTTGTGGGCTATTGACCCATAAGCCCATTCAGGCTACAGGTCTAATAATTGTTCATTAGGCTAATAACTGTTTCACAGGTTTAGTGCCATCATTCTAGTAGCAAATTATCCATGTAATTTTTAGAATGAATTCCCAAAATTTTTCAGACAGATTTTTTTCATTTTTTCTGAGGACTAGCTTCAAAATCCAGATTAAAACTAAAGCAATTTGTTGATAAATTAGTTTTAGTGGTGTTTGAAATCATGGCAAGGAGAGTTTTTTCTAAGATTTGAGTGGTTTACAATTTAGCAAATCGCTTTTATTCATAACTGAATTGAAGCCACAAAGTATGATTACCAGAAAATATGTGATTATATTGTTATAGATAAGTATTATAGATGATAATAATAGCTTTGCAGAGTACAGACATTTCTCTTTAATTAAAAGGTGTAAAATTATTGAAATAAAATAATATATAAGAATTTGAATTACAGCATTTCTGAAAAAAATCATAATTTTCACACGATATCCCTACCCTTCTTAAGAATCTGTCATAAAGTAATTGGGAGGGGGAGCATGATAAAAAGGGAGGTGGTGAAGAGGGTGACTGTCCCCCCCCCCCCCTCCCCTTGTAGGAAACCTCCATTATAAATACTTTAATAATCAAAAGTCTTGACGTTGGATTTTTACATCACTTTTGCATTGGATTGTTGGAATGATTTCAAACTCTGTTAATGCTATGCATTGGTGTTTTGGTGGTGCTGGATGTTTTTCACGATTTTTTGGTTTACTGTGGTTTCTGGCCCAAAGTGCGCATGGGAGTCTTACAGTGCGGAGCGCAAAAGTATGACCACCTTAAATGTATTCGCATACTTTTGTGCACGGGATTTTGTATGTTAAACTGACACATTTAGATGAGAAGCTGTCTGGTGTTTATCAAATATGGTGAGTAATAGCTCGTTTGTCAGCAAAATCCCGTGCATAAAAGTATGCGAATACATTAAAAGTGGTCATACTTTTGCGTGTCGCGCTGTAAAAGTCCCCCACCCCTTAGAAAAATCCTGGATCTGCCCCTGGAGAATTATGAGTAGATATGTATTGTGTGATCTACTATTCCAAGGGTCCAGTCACAAATTATGACGTTGATGCATACTAAGGAGCCATGGCCTGCAGCCTTGTGGCACCCTCTTAAATCTGTCCATGAGAGGGGAGGAGGTTAGGTAGAAGGGCTCAGAGGCATAGCTAGGATTTTTCTTGGGGGGGCCCACAACCTGTTTTCATAACATTGGTAAGTCGCATGAACTTATCACGTGAGTACTTAGGTGTTTAGATTTCTACAGTGTGAAGATGACTTTCTTTGATACAACCACTGAGTGAAAATGATGGATTCAGTGCCTTTTGCAGCATTAGCACACATTGATTCATTACTTAAGATCAACAGGATGGGGGGATGGGGCTGCAATAATCTTTAAGGTGATGAATATTGCTACTTCCAAAAAAATGCTTTCAAGCATTTAAAAATGAATTGTGAAATCTCAGAGACAAGGACGCTAGTCTGTCATGTGCGTATGATAAATTCTTGAATAAAAGCTTTTTCATAAAAAAAAAACTAATTGAGGATTGGATCTTGGGCTACTTATCCCCAGCTCCACTCCCCCACAGAAAAATTTGGATTTCTCAAATGACGAGCCCGCATAACTCACGGACAGCTGACATGTGTTAAACGCATGCGGCAATTGACTATTCTGAAAGTCGAAAAAGAAGGAAAATTTTTAAACTTTTGCGAGATTTTTTGAAGTATTTTCGACTAAATCTTCATTATGCCGAAGGTAAGACGAAGTAGAAAACCTCCGCCAGAAGGATGGGAGCTGATTGAACCAACACTCGATGAACTGGACCAGAAAATGAGAGAAGGTTTGACCTAAATACGACGTCACCTTGTGACAAATGTTTTCGAAAAACCTTAGCTAACTAACATTTAAGCTTACTTAAACTTTCACTGTTTAATTTATTATTTGTCCTAAATTTTCATCGTCTCTACGAACTTCTGGTATAGCTTTTGGTAAAGACATGCTGCAAGAATGTCCAAGCTTAGCAACAAAGTGTGCTTATATTTAAGTCTATTGCACGTGAACATTTGAGAATTTGGTTCTGTAACTTCGAATATAGTTGTACCAGCAACCACAGTGGTAACTCACACCACCAGCAGTATCATTATCATCATCATTATCATCATCACAATCTCCAACATCACCATCATTGTCATCATCATCATCATTACCAAGACAAGCAATGGTTCCAATTTGCACTGTTAGGATAGAGTTGTTTTTGTAGGAGTGGGAAACAGTACCTGTACAGTACCTATATGTATAGTGACCCTGAAATGGCTTCCCATTGTTTTCCTGTGAATTCACCCAATCACAATCCATAGTTATGGCAACAGGAAAGTACGGTACTGCACAGTACAGCTATGAATTTGCCACTTGGTTTCCCTCTCATACGAAATCCAATCTGTCTGCCTTGCCAAGGACAATGTTAAGCTAACAGTAATTAGAATAGTGTTATACTGGCTTGACATTGGCTTTAGTCTTCTTTTGAACTCAACCCTAACAAAAAGGAGTAAGAAATGAATATTTTTGTTTAGCTGAAACAGATCCTCATGAAGGAAAGAGAAAAGTTGAAGGTTTATGGCCCATTTTCAGGTACGGTTTACATCGGCTTCCTAGAAAGTCAAAACATGTTATAATAAAGTCAATTATTATGTTTCTCCACCAAAATAATGTGTGGTTTTCTTTGACTTTAGAATTCATCATCAAAAATCCCGTTACGTCTATGATTTGTACTACAAACGAAAGGCCATCAGTAAAGGTTGGTTAAGAAAAGATAATTTTGATTTAATTTTAGGTCATTGGTAAATCAATGATGTACAGTATGCTAAAATCTTTTAATCTAAAACTAATTTATATCTCACAAAATACAACTCCTCATTCAGAACTTTATGAGTTTTGCCTGAAAGAAGGATACGCTGACAAAAACTTGATAGCAAAATGGAAAAAGCAAGGCTATGAGAACTTGTGTTGCCTTAGATGTATTCAAACAAGAGACACCAACTTTGGATCCAACTGCATCTGCCGAGTACCAAAAAGTAAACTAGAAGAGGTAAGTACTGACTTCATTCACCGTCTTTCCTGAGAGCCCTTCCCCTGAAAGGGCATGCATGCATAAAGTGTGGCGTCTTACCTCTGAGGTCTCAGAGTTGATTCCTGGTTTTGCCATTTCATGTAAGTATTGTTCTTGTTGGGTCTCTTTCTTGATTTGAAGGGTTTTCCTCCCTGCACAAAACCCAACATGCTAAATTCCAATTCAGTATGTGAATTACTGTTGCATTGACATGACTTACGTCAACCCAGTGGTTGTTTTGGGGTTCAATAAAATTGGCTTATTTTACATTTTGGGGGTATTTGCCATTTAATACCTTCTTTTCAGGGAGTAGAGGGCTTTTTAAAGCTTTTTTAGCTATTGTTTTTGATACTATTAAATTTGAGAAAATATCAAGACCTCAGTTTGGGTATACAAGGAATATTTTCCCATTTCAGACCATGTCATTCCCTTCCAAATACAATTCATGTCACTGTATGTTTAGTGATGAGCAATATCCCCAATAATATGTGGGAAGCACTGGTGGTGTTCGCTGCTAATGCATCGCCTCTCATTGATGCGACTTGGATTTGAGTCTTGCTGGGCTCAGTGTCATATGTGAGTAGAGTTGTTTGTTGGTTCTCTCCTGTGCTTCGAGGGTTTTTCTCTGGGTTCTCCAGTTTTCCTCCCTCTGCAAAAATCAACTTTCAAATTCTAATTCGATCTCAGGGCCTAGATGAAAATTACGCCATGTAACTCTAGTTACCCTGCTTAAACAAAGTGGATTTATTTATTTTATTACAGTAAATTAACGATTTTTTCAACTGTTTTTCCTTACTTAGGGCAAGATTGTAGAATGTGTTATCTGTGGCTGCCGAGGTTGCTCTGGTTAATCTCAAACAAACCAACAAGGAAACCATCAGATTGATGTTTACCATGTTCAATTTCTTACATGTATTGAGGAAAACGTGAACAGGAATAGAGTTCCAAGACTCTTACAAGTACATGATGATAACAAATGTTGAGGAACCCAACTCATCTCCAACCTCAAACACATTTAGATAATGAACTGAGCCCCTTACTTTCCTGTTATAATCATATATTGTCAGCTATTTTGGACTATATTGCTGTTGTTTAAATAATTGTAAATACTTTTACTATACCTTATTTCAAATCCTGTGAACCAAGCATTTCAACCTTCAGTATCATTGTTTTAGCATGTTTATTATTTTTTTTTTTAACATGGAGTAGTCTTTTACTTACAATTTTTCACAAAACATAAGGCAATGTCAAAGGCTGAAAAACACTTGTGCAACTTGAAATTATTTTTTTCACAAGACAAGTCGCATGAGAAATTGTTCAGTGTGACACAGCCTATATTTAACAATGAATAGTTTCATTAAACCTCTAAAACCTAGGCCTGAAAGACAGCACCTTTCACAGGATATTTTTACGATTCCCAAATTGCCATAAATGGAAAAGTTGTACCGAACTCTGAAACAGATCATTGTCCCCAATGTTTATTTCATTTTCCAGAGGAAATTAGGTTTAAATAGCCCACTTTTGATACATGGTTGAGTGATCCCACACAATAAGATCCGAGTTGAGGCTCCGGGGAAACAAAAGAATAATTATGATTATTTCGATTTTGTGCTTATGGTATGATTAAATTGAGTATGTTTTTGTTTCTTGACTATGCTCTGTTGCTTGAAGAAACATAACATACTTGATCTTACGATTATTTCATTGTTATTCCCCAGAGCCTTGATTCGGTTCTTATTGTGTGTAATCACTCAACCATATATTGAATGTGGGCTATTATATTGGGTGTAATACCACTGTTTATCCTATGATTTGGAATTGTTAAATAAAACCTGTTTTCGAGTTTTAATTTATTGTCTATGAGAGGAATAAAATATACAGGGAAGTAACGTGACATCTGGAAAAGAAGATGGAATACAGATACTGGTAGCACATTCTGAATTTTCAACTTATTTTTCAATAAGAGCAAGACACAAATAGTTCAGCCTCTAAAAAATAAGGAAAGGAAAGGAAAAAAGCATCCAGAATATGCTGTAGATACTGTCATTCTTAGCTGGGAGTCATGGAAACAACCATGTCAGAATAGACTTTGTCAGAATAGACTTTCCCAAAATGTACTTAGATTTCAAGTTGAGACTGGAGTAAACAACTACATACATTGGCAAACATGATGTATCTGATCTTGTAAATGTGAATAGATAAAGAATATATTTACCTAATCAAGATCAGAAAAAATACTTTTACTGCACACATTTGTATTTTGTCTACTCAAACCTCAACTTGAAACCACCATTTAGTGGTCATTCAACCAAATTTAGGGAAGAATCTAACTAGATTTCTAGAAAACCACCCTATTACCAGTTGATTGCTAAAGTTGCATAAAATTACAGATAAACTACTTCATAATTTTTCACCCAAGTCTTAGCCAGTGATCAGAAACTCCCTCATAGGAAAGTAGTAAAAATATTTTAGCCATTTTTGAAGCTGAGTTTTTGGCACTCACAATTTCTTCTTTGAAGACTAAATTTTGTCCAAAGAGAATTTTAAAATTATGCGGCCAACAATTAATTCCTTTATCACTGTAGTTAGCTGACATAAAAATGAAAGATTTTAGAAAGTATTGCAAGCTTTTTAGAGATTTTTGATTCAAAGCTTCTTAAATATTTTTAGGAGTATATGAAAAAGTGAAAAAGAGCAGGCTTACAGCAGAAAAATACAAGTACATTTCATATGCCTGTGGAAGTGACGGCATGGAATGGTTATGTTTTAACACCAACCTGATTATAAATTAGGTTGGAACAGAATTCTGGTAATCCCAAAATAAAGGTGGGTGTCAAAAAATAGATAATACAAAACAATTCATACAAGTTTGCATCAGTACAAATAGTTAATGCTTTTGAATCTTCTGATTAATGCCTTTACCAACAGCCCAGCCCCTGCAAAGTTAATACCAGTTCACAAACAAGGGCATAATGAATGCATGTCAAAAAGAGAGGATTTATAAATGGGTAAAAGTTAGTGTTAAAACTGTACATTTAGTGGAATCTTTTCTTTTTGCTATCCTGTTATATTTTCTTTGACTAATCAAAACATATATACATCTATTGAAATGTTCTATACTTTGATGATGTATTAATTTGTTTACATTGGGGAAACACCAGCATTATGAAATGGCCAATCTTGATTTTCCCACATGAACATTATTCACTGGGGTCACCGGCACCACAGGTTTTACACTCATATGAAACATACTCTAAAGAAAATCAATGATTTAAGGAGATTTCTTAATCCAGAAAATCTAAATTCATAAATCTTGGGCTTAAACTTCCATCATTAGTCCTTTAATACTGCTGTAAAACTGCTCAACTGTTGCACCTTAACATATAAGCGTCACTGTACAATTGCATAGATGTTTCTGAAGGATAAGCACTCCTCATCTGCAACCTTCAGAATGACTAGACAATGGCAAAGAAGACTTTCTGAAAGGGATGAAATTAGATAAAAACCATTCCTGATTTGGCCTTATTGTACACTCTTCACATGTACATAATAATACAGCTGTATTGTCCAGCATCTTTTTGAAAGTCAACCAGGACCTTCCAACAACTAGAATCAATGCACCTTAAATAAATAATGAATGGAAAATGTCAGTTTTATTTCAATGTGCCATCCCCCCTCTCCCCCAATCCTTCCTCTCACTTTTCATGAATTGAAAAATAAGAGCTGCCTCATAAATTACCTGGCATACTCAATTGATGAAATCAATGATCGGAAATCAAATCAATCAATCGATATAATTAGGTAATTGATATTGATTGCTATTGGCCAATTGATAACCAATCGATAGTCACATAAAAATTCAAGTTATCAATTGGTTTCGATTGGTTTGACAAATTTTGTTCCAATCGATAGCAATCTATGATTGTCAGTAAACTTCTTGTGTTGTTAAAAACACTTAAATATGAAAAATAAACAAGAATATTTTATTGTGAAATCAATGCCAATTGATAATAATTTTCCGTGCTATGGATTGACCAATTGATAGTCACAGATTTCTGTCCCATCGATTGGTCATCGATTTTCAATATCAATCAATTGGTATCGATTGGCATTGATATCAATTGTTATCGATTATCGCTTCATCAATTGAATACGCTGGGAAATTAGCAGGCAGAGGACATCAGAAATTCACTCTAAATGTTTGAAATTATGTAACTAATCCAAACATAACCATGGAAATTATGCATTTTATACGTGTATCTATTTAACAGAAAAGGAAAAATGCATTATCAAGAGTTTACGACACCCCCACCCCCTGGGACATGCTCCATGAGTCAGCAGCAGATCCCAGATTTTGAAAAGGGGGGGTTCCAAAACTTGAAAAACATGTTGCTGGACAAATGATTGTATAAATCAATTCCTTCTACTGAGCTTAAACAACATGATCGGCTTCACAAAGGGGGTTCAATGGAACCCTTGGAACCACACTGGATCTGCCACTGTATGCATCAGTATCAATGGGTGTCAAAATATTGAGAAGGGACAAAAATCAAAATATCAAAAGCAATATTGACAAGCAATATTCAATCAATCAGAGCTGGATAAAGCAGATTTTGTACGAGTGTGAAAAGCTTGAATGGCATGAACAAGGTCGTGACACAGTCAAAGCACAGCAAGGCATGCTTACAGCACTGACTGTGCCATGAGGTTTTCACTGTCATGCGAAATATGCTCTAATTTTTCTTGTCACAAGACGAGGGTTACTTACTGGATTCTTTCACATGGTCTCTTCACATAAATGGGTTATTTGTATTTGCACTCGGGCCTCCTGCTGCTGAACTGGGTACAAGAGGAGCAGGTAACAAAATGTTATCGCCAGCACTAAAGGAAGTGTTTCCTGCTCCCCCACCTACTGGTACAGACATATTCTGTTGCCGTAGCTGGTTTAGTGTGGGCTGCTGTGGTCTATCTTGAAGGAAAGGGTTGCTAGATTTAGTTTGTTCAGTTTGTACGTTAGCCAAAAATGGGTTTGGAGCCGATTCCTTTTTCGAAGTAAGTAGATCCAGATCTACAAGGTTTTTCGGCAGCCCACCACCCAGGAAATTTTCAGGATTTTTTTTCTCATTAATTTGTTGATTTTGACCAATACTCGTTGTACCAAAGGGATCATTAGTAGGTTGTGATGCCATCATTGGAGAGTTTCCAAATCCATCCATTAACAAAGCAGAACCCATGGCAGGACTGACAGATGAAGGCTGATTGAAAGGATCAAATCCACCAAAGGTGTTCGTAGACTGGCCATTTGTTGACTCCCAAGGGTTACTTTGTGCTTCTGGTATTGATGGGGTACCCCAAGGGTCATTTTGAACAGGAGGAGGTGGAGGCTGAGCAGGTGCCCCCCATGGGTCAGCTGGCGCAGATGACACTATAGGTGCTGCAGAAACTTGGATAGCACCAGGATCACCCCAAGGATCTGATGACACTGCTGCTGATGGGGCTCCCCATGGGTCGGCAGTTGGTTGGGGTACTGTTTGGGGCCCAGTGCCCCATGGATCAGACTGCAAGGAGCTGGAAACTTGTGTATTTGGTGTTCCCCAAGGGTCTGATGCAGTCAATGCTGAACCTCCTGTAGTACCCATGACAGCACCATCTTGGAATGAAGCATCTTTTTGACTCTCAGAAATAGCAATTTTAAGCCTCTCATCGTCATTTTCATCGATTTTTTTGTGTTCGTCTGCTTCTTGCTTACTTAGAGCCAAAGCTAGCTGCAACTGCAGTTCTTCCTCGTTGGCATTGGCTGGTCTGCAGTTTTCTAGATCACTGTTAGTATTTTTTCGCTCTGGTTCCCACGATCGACTTGTAGGAAGGCTAGGATCGCCTAAAGATGTCTGACGAATGTCTGTCAGGCTTCCTCCAGATTCATTCTTCAATCTACCACCTTTCAAGGAGTCACTACCAATGCCACCACTGGCTTGTGCAAATCTCTCTTTAGCTTTGAGAGCTCTCTGTCGTTCATTCTTCAACCTCTCTTCGTCCTTCAGCAGGACGACCAGCTGTTTCGCTTTCTCGCGTACGTTCATCCCTTGGTCTTTTCCGTCTTTGTCGATAAATTGAAAATCTTTCAAGGTCTGAATCACAAAGATATTCTCGCGACATTGTTGGGCTACGCGTTCAGACCCAGTCTTTATAATATAATCCAGTAAAACAAGTGCTTTGTAAACATGTCTCCAGTTTTTCCCGTGATCATTTAAACGTTTCCATATCATTGCCATTATCTCTGAAAACGCGACGACATTGTACGTCGCATCGGCAATTTCTGACATCAATGAACTCGAGGGACCCCATGGATCGTTCGACGTCGCCTCTCGGACCTTCACTTCAGAATTGGAATAATTGTTCACGACATTCTTTAGCTGCCGTCTAATCGACATGGTGTATTTAGGAAAGATCGGAGAACGTTTCAGTACGGTAAAAAGGCTGGAATGACGCTGTAAACTGAGGAAATTCCGGTTTCAAACTTCGAACCAAGATGGCGAACAACGCCTTCGCTAAGCTCGCCGTGCAACGCATCAACCGACCCCCAGCCAAGCTATAAACAATACGCATGCGTCAAGAGTAAAATTTCCGGTACTTGTATGACGTCACGACCGGAAGAGGAAGGGCTGAGCAACTGTAAGTAGGGAGAGAGCGTTGCGTGACGATAAGAGCCTTTGCGTATAGGAAGCTAGAGGAAACGAGAATTATGCTTGCTTACCAGAGCTACGGAAATCTTTGCTGTTTGTAGCGGCTTTTACTCTGAGGGTGACGTGAACGTAATGCTGAAAACAATTCTGGCAATTATGAACAATTAGTTTCAAGAATATTTGTAGCTGTAATCTGAAAGGTACAGCAACGTAAAAGTGAAAAACTGAACGACTTACGATCACATGAAAAGCAGATTTGTATCACTGTCATCATCATTTTCACCAGCATTTTCATCATTACTAGTTTTAAAAACACGATTATACTTTTAATTGACATGTTTCGGACTAATATGGTAGAAACTAGTAAAAACTAGTGTATACTGCGTCGGTGTATATAGCAAACAAGTAGATAGGAATATAATTTGTAACACCGTGTGGAGTGTGATTAAAAATACT
>JAAAQI020123818.1:0-15122 GCA_011800005.2 Stichodactyla mertensii
GGCCCCTTGCAGCACGTCGGAATGCAGCTGAATTTGGAGGGCAAGACAAAAGAATCTCAACTCCAGAGAACCAGAAAACCTATTGTCTTGCCCTCCAAATTCAGCCGCATTCCGAAGTGCTGCAAGGGGCCTATTTAAGTGTCTTATTTCATACTTGAGAAGGTTTTCACAACACGGTAATTCTCAAGAGAAAGCAGTGGGATAATACATATTCATACGTAAGAGCATGCGTAGATGATAATTACGTCAGAGTGAATGCTTTTACTCATCCCACACGGAGGAGGGGATGCAAAGAGACACCTGATGACTCTTGGGCTTGCAAACTTTCGAGCCGGCCGGCCGGAGTTGATAATAAGTCAAGGTCTCACAAATAGACTGCTAAATGAGTGGTCTTTTGCTGAGACGTGCTTCGCAATCCTGCCTCGGATACGTTGAGTTTGTAATTCACCACTTTCCATACATTGGTTCACTGGTCAGACACAAAGCATTCAGCCGAGGCTCCAAGGTAAAATTTGCATAATCCTTTGAAACTAAGGCCACTGGACCTTGACCCCTCGCTCGAAAGCTTTGTGTTTGGTCAGTGAACCGATGTATGGAAAGTGGTGAATGAACTCCTCATTACAAATTCAAGGGATGTATCTAGTTACATCCCGGGTCAATAACTAGATACATCCCTCATTAACGTATTCATCGGGATATATCACAGATACATCCCGATGAATAACAAAGAAAACCATGTCAAGTATGAAAAAACTGCACTTAGAGTGATGGCACTTAACCCGTGAAATAGTTATTAGTTTAACAGAGGTTAGTAGACACTAATCCCATTGTTTTCTTTTGTGTCTATTCGTCTATTTGTTTTTAACTATTAGTTTCTGGTTCACGGTTTCCATCACTCTATCTAGCGCGCGTTGAACAGTAAAGACGGAAATGATCCGATTATTGCTTTCATGCGGCGAATCTTAATTTTCATCTCAAAAGTACAAACTTATTTCACCTAATCACGCCATCGGCTTGCGTCACACTGATATAAACCTTAATATATTTCAACAAAAATGATAGAAGTAAGGCAGGTCATAGAAAAAGTGCTCTCTGGTCACGTGCTCGATGACACGTCCTTGGAGCAACCTGTTTCCATAGTTCGTAGCGGCGACTCGATCCTCTGCCAAACCCAAATCTACAAGCCAGCTAACCAGCTGATCACCGCAGAACACGTTCTGATATGTACGAAAGTGGTACCTAGGGAAAGTAAGGCCAAGATGAGAGAGATTCATAGACTGATTGCCTGAAGAAAGTGAGCAAGTAGGTAGATAGGTTTGCAGTTTGTGGGTGGGTAGGTAAGTAGATAGGTAGGTGGGTAGTAAGGTGGGTAGATGGGTAGATGGGTAGACGGGTAGATGGGCAGGTAGGTAGGTGGGAAGGTGAGCAGATGGGTAGGTAGGTGGGAAGATGGGTAGGTGGTATTAGTTAGGTAGGTATAGGTGAGTAATTTGTTTGTTAGGGAGGTAGGTAGGTAAGTTGATAGGTGGGTAGGTGGGAGGTAGGTAGGCAGTATGGACGGAGGGAAATAAAACAACTCACTTTTTATCGCTGACGAGAGCTCTTTTACACTTGTGCTGATGATGTTTCAGGAACTGTTCACACAATTGTACTACCTCTGGACTCAGTTCATCTAAAGGCTTTAGTGTAACAGCTTCAGCGCCATAAAACAGCTTGCGTAATCTAACATACATAAGCAAAAGATTAGAGAATTAGATAATTCACTGACGCTCCTGAAAAAAACGAAATTACCTCTGAATATATGAATGAGAAACAATGAAGCTGTACCGTACTTTGCCTTAGCCGTAATATGCGATATGGTAAAGTATTCACACGAAAAGAATAGGAAGCCTTTTCAGTGTTAGCGCATACCGCACGCACCGTGCACATGTAGTAATTCAGTACCGTAGGTTTCCTACGAGAAACTGTTCTATCTTGGAACGTCGTCTAACCTTTTAACGAATGGTACGATGATAAGCTGTTTGTCCATTCCAAAGCAAGCAAACGCAATGAAACCCTGGAAGGACAAAGATGAAATTACTAATGGAACGATGAACGACCACAGACAAACGTTCTGCCTATAACCCATCAGACAATATTAACATAAACGTAAATTACTCCTCTGACTTCACAGTCATTAGCATATGGCATGGAAAAACCTTTATAACCTCATGACGCAGCACTCCAAACTGTGAAATTTTTGGGTCAAATTATGTAGAATCAATACTGAGAATATTGTCGGATAAAAGAAAACATAAAATGATCACTTGAAAAAAAAAACTGACTAGACTTTATTGAAAACTCTTAAGGCCCTGTTACACTGTGCAATTTTCTCAGCAACTTGTCTCGCAATGCTTGAGAATGTGGCGTTGCTGGTTGCCGAGGTGAGGTGTTACACTGCAACACGATCTCAGCAACTTGCAATGACTTTTCACCGAGGTAGGCTGGAGAGAGCTCGTAATAGCGCCATTTTGGATGATTACGAAGATGTGCGCATGCGTTCTTGAAAAAATAAGGCGTGAAAATTGCGATAAAAGTTGCTTGGAAGGGTGATACACTGTGCAACGGTGTTGCAAGTTGCTGCAATCTTGTTGCGAAAAGTAGAACTGAGTTCTACTTCGTGCAACGCTGCGCGCAACAAAAAAACATTGCGAGACAACTCCTGTTACACTGTGCAATTCTCCAGCAACTGTCTCGCAACACCGTTGCGAGACAAGTATCCCCATTCCCTTCCAAAAACTGACCATTTTCTATGGGGATAATCAAAAAGTCAACTGGCAATCCTATTAGGGGTTTAATGATAAAATGGATGCCCGCCTTTATCCTCGGAAAAAAAGGATACTATTTTTCTTTTCTTTATGTTGACGTCTTTATTTAGGACCCTAGTGAAAAGCACTTGTCGGCGATCTTTACTTCCTCTTGAAAGATTAAAATGATTGAAATAAATGCAATGTCCCATTTCCATGAAAGAAAATTACGGCATCCTGGGGAATTATCCTCTTACGAGTTTCATAATTCAGTACATATACTACCCTGGGTTCTAGAGGTTCTCTCGCTCCAGTGCTTCTCGGTCGTCTTTTCGCTATCTATACATACCTGACCAAATAACAAGATCATATCCAACACTCTCATAGCGATGAATAAACCACTCTCTCTCGATTCCTTGGTTAAGTACCAAATACTCATAAACAAACTCTAGAGATTGGGACCAAAGTTTAATGTTAGTTTTGGGCATTCTTTTTTAATGGTAACACTTCATTAGAGCGGCTTTCGTATAACTAGGAAGCGTACGGTACCGACTTACAGCACATTCACAGTACGGTATGCCGTAACACTAAAAAGGCTTCCCATTATTTTCGCATGAATCATCCAATCACAAAGTAGCTACGGCTACGATAAACGATCTATTAATGCTACGGTACGGCTACGAATTTGCCTCGTTTCCGACTCACACGAAAACCGCTCCTTCCCTTCCCATTTTCCCGCCCCAGTCCCTCTGTGACAGCTACGCAGGCTATATATGGATATACCCGTAACTTCTTCCTAAATGGGCGATAATAAGTGGAGAAACTACGTACAAATGAAATGGGAAATGGTTAAATCCATTACTACTGAAATTTCCCGAGTCGACAGTTATAAAAAAAACTCTCCGTCTGTTTTTTTACTAGGATCGATCGAGAAGTTATTTTCAGCTCACGTGACTATTTGGATTGATCCAAATGATACACTGCATATTTTTACGCGCGTAGATTTTGGTGGAGACGTTTGGCGAGCAAAGCCCGATTTATGTGTCATTTTTAAACTGCAGACTTCTCGTTTCCTAATCAGCCCCACGATTCTGTGCGGCACGAGTTCGTTTCCAGTACTTCTTTGAATAATGCACGCTCAGGGTACCCAAGCTCGGCCTTTATTAATGTATGCTCATCTCCAAAGAATGAATAAATGAATGAATGAATGAAATGGTCATCTTACCAAGCAAAATGAGAAGGCCAATATTAGAAGAAAGATGACGTGTTGAACAAGTTGGTGCCTGTCACTGCCTTCGTAATACTCCTGCAGACTTAGTGCAGTCTCTAGTTCATCAATATCGTTCACTGAATCACCTTCCATGTATTTAGCATTGGGCTTTGTCTTAGAAATAAGGCAAGTGCTTTCGCCCAAACTCTCGATGTCAAGAACAGTGTTCGGCGTTGGCACACGCGCACAACAGGAAAGGTCTTCAGGTGCACACGATGATGAAGAAATGCAATCTTTCTGGGTTAATCCCTTTTCTATCTCTTTACAACGATGACATCTATCCAAACGAAATGAAAAGATAAACGTTTAGTTAGTATCGTAGGTTTACCAGTCAAAATTTGAGTATTGAAGGTATTCTTGGGATATTCTTGGGGTACTCTTAGCAGGTTATATGGCAGTAGCAGTGATAGTGAGAGGAATGTACAGTATACAGTGGGTGGAGTATAGTGATGTTAGATTCCAGAGATCTCGTTTTGGTAGTAGTAGTGGCGGTGGTAGGAGCAGTAGTAGTAATACTGGTGGGGGTGTGATGGTGGTAGTGGTAGTGGTATAGTAATGGTGGTGGTGGTGGTGGTGGTAGTAGGGGTGGTATTAGTAGTAGTAGTAGGGGTAGTGGTGGTAGTAGTGGTGGTGTGGTTTCAGTGGCGGTGGTAGGGGCAGTAGTAGTAGTAGTAGTGATACTGGTGGTGGTGGTGTTTTGTGGTGGTGGTAGTAGGGGCAGTGGTAGTGGTAGGGGCAGTGGTTAGTAGTAGTGGTGGTGGTGGTGGTGATGGTGTGGTTTTAGTGGCAGTGGTAGCGGCCGTAGTAGTGATAGGGTGGTAGTAGTCATAAGGATGATGGCAAGGGAGTGATGATCATTCAAGAATTAAGGGACATAAGCCAAAAAAATGGAAACCTTGCTAACCCTGTCTCAGGTGTTGAAGCCCTGACACCTGGCACAGGGTGGGGAATTAGTAGGGTGAGACTGGGGATTTTAATGTATAATTAACATAATGAAAGTAAAGGGACACAGGGGAATTTAATGAGTACTTCAACAGTTTTAACAATATTAACAGCAACAACTTCTGATTCAGCTTCAGTGTTAGATTCAGCTCAAACCAAATTTCAACCTAAAATCAAAGAAGCCTTGCATATTAATTGGGAGAAACCAATACTTAAACAACAAGTAAATCATATTTATTTGATTCTATCCTTTTAAATAGTCCTTTGCTTTTCTTTATATTTACATAACATTGTTTCTTTTTGCTTTTAAGTGTGATTCTCCTACTCTACTTGTAACTGATGGTGAATGAAGTCTGTTGACACATGTACTTTGATTAAACTTAAAGTGTTGTTTTCTTTATCAAACTCAAAGTCAGCCTGCTAGTTTCCAGTCAACTTATCAACAATTTTAAGAACAAATTTCTCTTCAGGGACTGGGGGAAATTGTTAAATTTAACACTGTGAATGTTAAATTCCCCACCACCAGGGGTCATGGTGTGGGGGTTTCAATATTGACTAGTGCATTAATAGACCACACAAGTACAACCTAATAATATTATTATACCTATTCCTGCAGTCAACATCATCTTTTCCTCCAGATAGTGATGATATTCTTTTTACACTTTTGGGACACTTGCAATATTTATCACAACGCTGGAGTTGAATGAGAGACCCAATGATGATGAAAAGGCACAAAACCAGAGCTATGACTTCAACTACAAGGACAAGGCTCTGAAATTAAAGGCAATAAGATACACTCAAAAAAATAAAATAAAAATAAAATAAATAAGTAATATATAATTGAAAAATTCTAAAGAACTCAATATCCATTCATCTAATAATGCAGACCTCAGGGACTGGTCATTAATTAGGAGTAGAGGGGTGCCTGGTGCCTTTTGAATTTTACTTGCATGAATTTTGGTGACCCCTCCCCCTAAATTTCTCATTGCCTCTTTTAGTCCACTCCTTTTTTGAACCTAAAAATGCTGCCCCCTCCCTCTTACAGTGCTTTTCATAATTCTGTGACCTACCAACTCCAGACTTCTGGGCAACGTCGGGCATTTTGGCTTCCATCAATCAAAGTCTCAACAGTTCAAGATAGTATTTTGATTGATGGAAGCTAATTAAAAACGCCCGACATCACCCAGAAGTCTGGAGTTGGTAGGTCACAGAATTATGAAAAGCACTGTAATAATGACTGGTCCCTCAGTCCCTCAATTGACTTCATAATCTATGATATCAACCACAACTTCATCAAATAATTCTGCTTAGTATTTTGTGTAAACATAGTGATATCATGTTATACACTAACTCAGTTACTATCTGGATCCCCCAAAAATCAAACATCCCTCCTGATAAGAAAGTGGTTTCTTATCAAAATCTTAGAGCATTTTATATGATGCTGATGGTGATGATGATGATGATAATAGTTTTTTCTTGATTGTTCAGTCTGTATGTTTTGCAGCAGAAAATATTTCTAGTAAATTAAAAAGCTTGTCAAAAATAGAGCTAAGTTAGTGTTAACAAGCTTATCTACTTGGCTTATCATCATATAGCCTGGTAACCATTAAACCATGCCAATGCTGTGGATCCCCCCAAAAGTTGATTATCCCTCCTCCTATCAAAATCTACCTTGATAATAAACTAATAATATAAAACAACCATGTATTAGCATTAACACATTCTAACCTGATTTTGTGTGTAAGACAAGTATGGCTGAGTGTCATCAGGAGGCTGTTTTAAAATGACAAAACACATTTTGATGCCAGTGAAGAAAACTGGAAGTCTGAAAACAGAACAACCCATACAAAACATTATTGGTATATAAACTTATTGCAATTCTGAGCTGCCAATACAGCTTTTAATTACTGATATATATAATTATCAATGAAATACCTATTTTTCTTAATTGTAAAAAACTGATATTTTCACATGTGAAAATAACACCACTATGGTTTCTACCTTTTACATTTGAAAGCAATAAGGTTTATTCATCGATAATTATAATAAACAGAATATTACATAGGTGCTTGGAGATACAAATTTTATCTTCTCATGTTGAAAATCTCTCATTCATTGGCTGTGATCACTCATGAGGGATCTTTTCAACTCTGGAAGATAAAATCCGTACCTCCATGTGCCCAATGTAATATCCTCTATATATTGGTGGCTAGTTGGGAGAAAATATATTCATGCTGGCCATAAAGACACCAAAATTCAACAAGGTTGGCTGTAGTCTGGGACAACAATACCACATTATGTTGGCAGCTTGCTCACAATCAAT
This sequence comes from Stichodactyla mertensii, assembly GCA_011800005.2. NCBI lineage: Eukaryota > Metazoa > Cnidaria > Anthozoa > Actiniaria > Stichodactylidae > Stichodactyla > Stichodactyla mertensii. Next base: position 7,322 of record JAAAQI020123818.1, read on the forward strand.
ATAGGAGAATTGCAATACTGCAATGTAATATTTACACAAAACCAATTTTTGCTGCAACTGTGCTCTTGTAACTAATAAGATGCACCTGATTTTCAAAAGTATGATAAAAACTAAGTTGGATGAAGTAGCATATTTCCCCTTTGTTTGATGGGGTAGTCCACCTTGTGACATCCAACAACTCTCCTCATATGTAGTTATGCAATAGCAAGTCCAAGTATTGAACCCTTGATCACAGTGCTGAGAGCAGCATGTTAACAGTACACACTACATGTACCATTCTAGCTTCCTATAATTAGAGAACTAATGTCCTAAGAACAGTGAGCACAAGTAAATTAAAATAATGTCCAAAAATAACTAACCCAAATGCAAAGAAATAGATCCATGGCTGCCAGGTCCTCAAAGCACTTTCTGTGCATCTGACAAGATACAAACTAAATGCAAGCATTGCTGCCCAACAGCGGCATAAAAGACCTGTCATACTGACTAATGCAAATGAGATCACATGCCAGTACTTGAAGGAGTAGTCTATATCAGCCAGAAGTGTTATGGCTGAAAAAGTTGCCTACAAGAAAGGAGAAATATTCTGTAAGTAATGAAAACATTTTAATCTAATCCTAACAGATGTATAAAACAAGAGGGGGGATGTCATGGGTTGGCTAAATGTATATTAACAGTTTGAGAAAAACTTGCAAGATGGATGAAATTTCTTGTAAATATTGTCGGTTACATCTACCCATGAACAGTCGCAACAAAAACATGTTCTGTCATGCCATAAAACTTTGGAGATTTGGCCAGCAAACTTCAAAGTTTCAACCATTAAACTTCAAAGCTTAGGCATTCAAACTCCACAGTTCCTTCCACTTTTCTCAATTCCACAAATATTCCAAACACCTGCTACCAGTATATATCATATGGAAAAACCTCAGCATGGAATAGCACTCTCTGAAGATATGCAGAAGCAAGTCAAGAAACTTGATAAACTGAATTTATTTAGAAAATCATACTTTAGAGAGTGTGAGAAACAATGAAATTTGACAGTGTAAACATTGAAGTTTGGCAGCTAAATCTTAAAAGTTTAACGGTGCGACAGAACATGTTTTTGTCGTGACTGTTAATGGGTAGATGTGACCGACAGTTATGGAGCAGCTAGATTATGCATGGATATTGTTTGTTCTGATTGGTTCAGGTGTTGTGTTTCTTGTTATGCCATATATCAAGATTTGTTTTACAAAGTCAGCAGAGGTCTCAGTTATTTTGTTGGCCCAGCCAGGGATTGGAACCACAACTTCAATCACACATCACCAAATGATGACCCATTCATGCAAGCAGTTTTAAGCAGTTGTTATCTTACTGACACCTTACCTACCAACAACTTAAAACAAACACTTACTGACCACTTATCAACAACTTAATGACCACTTCCCAACCACTTACTGATCATTTATCAACTACTTCCCATCCACTTACTGACCACTTTCCAACCACTTTCCAACACTTTACAAACACTTAATGTAGGGTGCAATTCTGTCAACTTATTTACCTGTGAGACTACAAGCCATAATGTGTATTTTTGTGGAAGCAGTCTATAGCGCCTACCCAGTATAAACATTGCAATCACCCATAACTATAAAATAATATCATGTTAATGAAAATTACTACAAAATATCTAAATAATGGCAATAAAATGGATATATTAATCACATTAATGAAGAGAAGAAATATCCAAAAGGACTTACCCCAAAAGGAACACTGACTCCACAAGCATCATCGATTGTTTCTCCAATGATGCTGTGGTAATTTAGTTGAACTTCAGGAGTATATTTAATTGCAATCAATCGAGCTGAAGTGTACAGAACTGGAGCTGATATAAATGTCCCAAGTACTACACCAGTTGCAACCTGAAATCATAATTTAAATATAGGTTAAAAACCAAGTGAGAGGTGTTTCACTGAAATTCAAGATCAAGGGCATAGCCTGAGGTCTTGAATTTCAATGAAGACCAAGCACATGGTTTTTACGGTGTTTATAGATTGATTTCTAAGAGGTCTTGGAATTTCACTTCTTGTAACACAAATATTAGTTAATATTTTTAGCATATGTACTCTAGAGTGGTTTTCATAAACCTGTGAAATAGATATTAAACTAATACATATTAGTATAAGACCTTAATTTTATTGTTTCCTTTTGTGCATATTTGACTACTACACCTTAACTATCAGTTTTGATTGCAATGTCAGTTGGAACTATGAATTTCACTTGGCGTATATAAACAAAGGTAGCAAATGTAGTGATGGGCATGCACAGATAAAAAACAGTTTCATCCCACATGCAATAAAGGCTTTGAAGAAATCATGCTGTGGTTGAGAAAAGCTCAAAGTTTCCAGTCAAGTCCATTGCACGAGTTCTGTGGATAACCAAACAGGACATGGACTGTGGTACCTCCTCCTCCTTAAAGCTGGGGACAGCTTAGGATTAGTGGGGCATGGGACTAGGAGGTCTTTATTAAAAATAAAGACTGTCTAGGAGGTCTTTATTAAATTTAATAAAGACCTCCTAGAGTCAGCCCTACTCTCCCCTGTTGATTATCAAAGCTGCCCCAAACTCTAGGAATGATGGGTCTTTACCAAGGTACCAAGACTGATTGGAAACAAAAGAACTGAGTGTGGTCAGTAATAATGAAAAGTAGTTGTTAAGCACAATAAACTCTTGGACATTCAATCTTCAATTTTTGACTTTATATTTTCTTGTCTGCCTTCCCCAGGCTTACTGCAATTCTCAATATTCTGCGAACTCCATAGTTGCAAGCTGCCCATTGGAATTTGGTTTTTCACTGCTGCTAGTCAAAAACATTAAAGCTACCTACTGATTATTTTTGATTGATGGCAGCAAAAAAAAAAACAATTTTACAACAAGCTGTTGAAATGTACGAGTTTGCAGAATAACGAGAACCACAGTTAATAATAACTGTTATCATATGGCCTGTACAGACTGGTGCATGTACTCCTATGAAAACCACTGACAAAAATCCCACAAGTGAGCATGCACCCACAGATTTTTTAAGGTGGTAAGGAAAAAACCCATATCCAGACCCAGAAAATTAATGCTCATGCTCTTGACATGAGCCAAGTTGTTTACATGTGCCTACTGCTATTTCCAGTTGAGTGTGCCAAGTGCTGTTTTTGATTGGGTCAAAATATATTTGAACTCATCAGTTCCCACACCTCAAATGATATAGTTTGACAGCCGACAAACAAAATGTCTAGGCACATGAACTTGCTAGAGACTTGACTCCAACTTGAGTTTGAATGCAATCAAAGTAATACTTGTTTGCTTTGATGATGAAATAGATGAGTATTCAAGTGAAAAATGTATAAATTATTAGTTAAATTAGCAAAAGAAAGTAGAAGGCTCGTCTCTTCTGCCATGTTTGCTCAGCTTCATTCTGTTTATTTCAAGCTTCAAACACAAAATACAAATTCATAAGCCAAAAAATGCATTTGCTGTCATTTCAAACTATATCTTTGTGGCGTGAGAACTAATGAATTCAAACATATTTCGACCTATTGAAAAATGGTGCACATGGTGTGCTCAGTGGAAATAGTTATAGTAAGAGTAGACACAAAAAGGCCAGAAAAGGGTCAAAGGCGGATAATAAAAGTGCTTATTGACTGAGTTAGGTCAGGCCGGACAGCAAAATCTTTAGCTCTTGATCCTTTGGCAGGGACTTCATTATGCTGGGTCCATAAAGTCATGACCTTGAGCCAAATATTTTCCCTAAAACTGTATTTCATTCACTTAAAATTTCTTACCAAGTCTTCTTCTATGCCAAACTTAGAGGCAAAGATAGTCACTGTTGGAGCAGTTGGAATGGTCCCATACAGAAAACCAAACATGCTCCATTCATTGGTCAGGGTTTGATTTGATCCTCCAACATCAAGAATCTGGATGAATTCTCGTGCTAGCAGTGGAACAAACAACCTATCAATAGAAAATCAAGGAATAGTAATGCATCCAATTAAAAAAATTGAAATAAATGTAAAATTAGAAATTTTAAAATTGGAATTTAGAGAATAGGAAATGAGTTGGTGTGAATATATCACATCACTCAAAACCTGTTTTACAGTCATGTAAAATGTGGAACATTTGTCTGGGAAACTGTATCATAGAAGTTTATCCATCACTTACATTTTGGTAAAAACAAGAAGAAAAGGGACAAGCAGTCCATATCCCATTTTCTTTCTCATGTTTCCAACCATTTTCAATCCAAGGAAAAACAGTGCACTTGCAAAGAATGAAGAACTCAGGGCAGCAAGGAGACCATTTATCATAGTTGGAACTTTTTGTTTTAGTATAAAGTTTGCAACAATGCCAATAAATGTCATAAATACAATAGGGTTTATTATGACTCCCTTGACTGTTGCTATGGCAAGAGGAAGCTTTTTAATGTTGTGTTCATTAGTGTGTTGCTTGTTGAACTCCATGAATATAAAGCCTATTGGATTCAACACTACTAAAGAAATTGGAGCAAGAAGATAGATGTAGCTGAGGAACTCTGGCATTGAGTCACCATAAAGGGCCTCCACTGTTGAGATAAATAAATAAAGAACATCAGCCAAAACTACCAATAATTGTAATTGCAAAAGGAATTTCTGTATAAGGCATGGATTTAAAATTAATAGAAACCTTTTAACCCCATTTTTATTTTGGTTTATAACATAGCCCAGAAATAGCTTGCACTGTGATTGGTTAATTTGGTTAATAACGTGCTTCATTTTCATGATGGACTGGATGCTGACATCATGAAGAAGATAGTAAGCACATGTGCCCATGTATTGAGAATTTTGTTAATATTTTCATCTCTGGCTATATCATAAAAGAAAAGGTTCACACTAATAATGTGCATCCATACCATTTCTTTAATAAAAATAGGACCCTCCCACAAATGGTTGTGAATTTTGTGTGCTGATTTTTCTTGACCTCTCTTATAACTAGCTAAAACTAATACAGCAATTAAAAGCAATAATATTGCTTTCTTTGTATCAAATCAAAGTTCTGATGATTACTCCTACCCCCACAAAAAATTATCTCTATTCCCCTCCACACCTCTCCTGCACATATACATCCTTTATCAGGTAACTGAATCTTTTTGGGGTGTCTGTGAAATCCCCACCTGTACATGTAAATGGGTGTTATATTGAGAGCCTCAGTACCAGGTACTGATTGAGAAATGTAAACAAAATAAGAGTGCTTATAAATCTTTCTCTGATCTTCATTTTTCAGTATCCTGTAGAAGTGGAGTTCTGGAGAATTTCAAAAGCTGTTATTGCAGCCAGGAACACAACAATTATATAATGATGAGGCATCTGAATTCACTTGGTAAACAGTATAAACACATATATCGCTTTTATATAAACACGTTCTGTCCTTCCAAACAATCCATGCATGCTTTGTGGTCCCAACTTGAACCCAGGACCCCACTCACTATGGAAAAGGTGAATTCTTCCTAGCTTCCAGGGGAAGGGGGTGGGGGGACTTCCCAGGAAAGGGGCAGGGGCATTCATTGTACCTTTAGGGGTTAAAATTGGTAGTTTGGTACCTCTCCAGGTCGTTCCAATTTATTGGATCGAGACTTAAACGCCTGCCTCTTAGGGTGATGTAAATCAGAAAGGTTACATAATTAAAACAGCATCAACTGCGCACATTTTAACATGTTGCACAAGCTTAGATCAACGTTACGTAACTTAATTCATTCTCATTGACTTACGTAAAGGGAATCCCAAAGCAAAGTCGTTGGATTGTGTACAGAAAATTGCAAAGATACCAGCTCGTCCATATTTCTGTGACTTTCCAAGAATCACCGTTAACACCACGACGATTATAAACACGATTGCTTTGGCTATCAAAATAGCAGCAAGAAATCTCCAGTTCACAGATAAAAAATCAAGCTCAACCATAGACTTGAAAAGGAGAGCTGGTAGAGCAAAATGAGACACGAAATTGCCTATTCCTTTTCCTTGAGCAGACGAGATAAATCCAAACCTTCCACTGGCATAACCAAAGAGAATGATCACAAAACATTCAACTAAGGCTGGAAAGAGGTTGTTGATATCAGATGGACCTGCAGACTGTGTGGTAGTATTGCTTCCCATGACTTCAATTAGTCGTCCTTCCGGGATAGAATGTAATTCGTCAGCAGTACTGCTCAGGTATCAGGAGCCATCAAAGAGTCAACACCATATTTTCCATCCAGACCTTTTACTGTTTCACTTTTTTTCTGGACTCCAACCTCGTTCTTTCTTAGCTAATATATGATTGGTCACATGTTGTCCAATTATAACATTTGATACATACGCATGAACGAACATCTATGACTGTCTAGTCGATTGGTTAATCAGGAACCAATCACAACTTTCCTTATAACATTCTTCTTTCCGCCATCTTTGATCTTTGGCAAAATGCCTTGAAAAACGCATTCATAGTTAGCTGAAACAAAGGGCATTTTACTTGCAAAAACATGCTTTCTCGCGTAGTTAAAGAGCATAACCAGAAGCAAGCAGCTCACAAAGACACACAAGGTAATTTCATACGTGTTCTGTTTTTGTTTGCAGTAATTAGATGCAAACACTGCAAGCAAGCTCAAGGTAGTAAAAGAAGTTTAATATAAATTGTTGATTTAATAAGCTCAAAATTTGTCTGATCCTCGTAGAGCGGAGGAAACGAGAGGCGGCCATAGAAGCTTCGAAACTAACTTACCGATTAATGGACACTCTGAATTCAGGGTAAGCCATTTTTGTAAAGGATTTTATGGTGTAGAAGAGCGGTAGGGGAGGGGAGGGGGAGGGATGATTTGATATTTCAACACCATTGTTTTGATGATTTGAGAAACTAAGCATTCTTTCTGTTTTTATTATCCACTTGTCTATGTTTAGCCCCAGGGTGGTGTGGGGGGGGGGGTGAGGGTGGGCACCCCAGGGGGAATTGACATAGGATCTTGCTCCTTGGGTGAAACATTTGACCAGTACATGCTACCCCAGAGGAGGGGAATTTGACACTTGAAAGAACAAGAGAGACTGGAAAGGAGGGGAAATTTGACATTTGTTAGAGTCCCAGGAATAAGGAAATTGACTTTTCCATCTCCAAAAATGACAATTCCCCCTGGGTCTGCACACTCCCCCCTCCCCCAGGACTAAACATTGATAGGTGCATTATATTGAGCCAAACATACAAGAGTGTCAGAAGGGAGAGCATTTGACTTTAGAATTACTATCTAATTTGCTAAAAACACTGAGCAACATGTTTTATGAAATCTTCAAATGCACTTTGGGAAAATGTGACTTTCAAAAACTGTTCAAAGAATTGAGTCTAAAAAAGAAGAGTGGGAATTGTTTTTTCCTGCATTGGGAGTGATTATGCAGCACCAGTCATTGTAAGCCCCACCGACAGAGCAGAAAAACCTTTTTATTTCTTTCGTTATAAGGACATTTATCCATAATTTTAAGCTCAATATTTTGTAAACAAGCTCTTTTGGGGCTAAAACCCAAAATATCAAATTTGACCAAAATTCAGTGAATACGATTTTGAGATATAACGCCTTATTATGATTTATTTTATTTATGATTTATGATTTATATAGCGTCTTTTCTATGTGGATATAATCAAGGCACTTTACAATGATTAATGTGAATTTTTACAGACTGCATTTTAAGGCGCCATAGGCAGCTACACAGCTTACAATCATGAGTGAATAATTAGTATTTGAGACCAGACTGTTGAACCAGGAGACATCCCCTACTCTTACGAA